>MDKI01016234.1:0-10639 GCA_005239505.1 Nicotiana paniculata | reverse complement strand
ATCCTATATTACTTGTCGACCACGTACACTTGCGTGTGCATTGGGAAATCAACCAACACCCTCCCTGGCTGGAAAACCCAGGAGGAACCTCCATGTAGACTTCTTCAAGTAAGTCTCCATGTAGAAAAGCATTATGGACATCCTTCTGATACATGTACCACTACTTGGCAGCAACAATAGCCTGAACAGATCTAATCGTGACCATTTTGGCCACAGGAGAGAATGTTCCAGTGTAATCAACACCCCTTGTTGACTGTACCCCTTGGCCACAAGCTTGGTCTTATACCTTTCAACAACACTTGTAGAAGTGTATTTAACTTTAAACACCCCCTTGCAGCCAATTGGTACCTTTTTTGGAGGTAAAGCAACTATACTCCAGGTGTTATTCTCTTCTACAGCTGAGATTTCACTCTTCATGACATCTATCCACTTAGGATCCTTGACTGCTTTAGCAAAGGTTTGTGGTTCTGTGATGGCAGATTAGGCCGCCAAAGCATTGCCAAAGGAAGAAGAAACATGATCATAACTCACACATGTAGAAATAGGGTAGCAACAATGAGCCTTGCCTTTGTTGTTAGTGACATAATCCTTCAACCAAATTGGTGGTCTACTGTCCCTTCTAGATCTTCTATTGGTAGCAGGTTCTGCAGTAGGCAATATAGAAGATATGGCTCAGCAAGGATTACTACTGAACCAGTAGGAGGACAAACAAAAGGCTCTACAGCATCCTCATGGAGTACAAGAGAATCACTCTCTGAGAGACTGTGAGGAGTTGCATCATCTGGTGATGCAACAACATGTGCAACATGGTGTGGATGTAACTTGTTCTCAGAGAAAAAATAGGATTATTGAGATCCAGCACAGGAAATATAGAGGAAATAGTACTAGAGGCATATTTGAAGGGGAATATATCTTCTTTGAAAACCACATCTCTATTAACTGTAAAGCCTTTAGGGTGAAGATTATACATTTTGTAGCCCTTTTATGTCATAGAATATCCTAGAAACACAGCTAGAACATCTCTAGGAGCGTGTCTGACCTACTCACATCAGTAACATAGCCCAGACATCCAAATACTCTCATATGATCCAAAGGAGGAACATGACCAATTAAGGCTTCAAACAGAGACTTGTTTTGAAGAGTTGTTGAAGGTAGCCTATTTATAATATATACAGCAGTGGTGAAACATTCACACCAAAATTTGAGAGGTGCAGAAGCTTGAAACCTCAGTAATCTAGACACATCCAAACATACTTATGCCTTCTCTCAGCTACTCCATTTTGTTGTGGAGTATATATGCAAGAACTCTGGTGAATGATGCCCTTAATCTGCAGCAACTCAGCTACTTGAGAGTTGAGAAATTCACTGCCATTATCTGATCGAAAAGCTTTCACAGAAGGTGAGTAGACATTCTGAATCATAGAAATAAAAGATCTAAGGATAACAATTACTTCTGACTTGGTAGGCAACAGAAATACCCAAGTATAACGAGAATAGTCATCTACAAGAGTTAAAAAGTACTTCTTTCCATAAAAAGTAGGAAATCTATAGGACCCCCACACATCACGATGCAATGTATAAAGAAAACATTAGTAGTAGTAGTACTTAAGGAAAAGGGTAGCCTGCTTTGCCTTGCCAAAGAACATACAATTCAAGTGTCATCGGAGTTCTTGTACTTGTGATGCTGAAATTCAACCATGGTTTTCAAAGTCCTTGTAGGAACATGTCCTAACCTATTATGCCGTAAGGCTACATCCATTATTCTATTCTTAGTAATCATATTTTCAGTAGGTAAGTTTTTTTCCTAGAAATTGATCTGGGAATTTGAGCTTGAATGTCAGTTGTATTGACCCCTGCAGAATAGAAAATGTAAATACCATCATTTTCTCTACCAATCCACTTCACTTGTCCACTGGAGAGTTCCTAGAAATACAGAATTTAGGAAAGAAAATCACTGCCCATCTCATCTTTTTTGTTAGCTTTGAGACAGATAACAGATTGTACTTGAAGCCAAGGATATGAAGTACATTGCTAAGTGTTTGGTACTGGACTATATAAGATGATCCTATGTGAGTTATGGAAGCAATATTTCCTGTAGGAAGTTGAACTGTACCATTCTTACTATTAGTCAACCTCTTAGGACTAACTAATAAGCTAAGATTGTGCACCATATGACCCGTGGAACCTGAGTCCACTATCCTTTTAGCCAACACTTCTAGAGTCACTACACAAGAGGTCATACATGCTGGCAATGGTGTAGTTATAGTTGAGTTGTTCCCCTCACTTCATTTTCCGAGTAGCTGAATTATCTAGTGCTACTGTTCTTGAGTGAACTGTGGAACATTGAGCATCACATTCTGAATCCCCTGTCCAGGTATTGCACCATGTTGAACTTGTGAGGTACCTGCAAAATTAGCTGTGAAAGTTTGATTGTTCCGTGTAGCACCTGTTTCTTCCTGAGTAAAATGAGCTGCATTTTCGGATCTAGTTTTCTTCTTAGTCTTAAAGTTTAGAGGATATCCATTTAGCTAATAACATGTCTCCCTAGTGTGCCCTTTTAAGTTGCAGTAGTACAGTACATAGAGTTCTTCTTGGACCTGTAGTTGCTTCCTCCAGTATAGCTATGTCCACTAGGATAATTGTTGTTGAGTCCTCCAGTATGAGTGTGATTTCCTGTGACACTATTGTACCCTTTTATCACTGAACATACCAGTATTTTTTTTTTTGGTATTCCTGTGGTTTTGCTACTAAACAAGGTAGTGCCTTCAGTACCTTCAGAGACCTGTGATGAATGGAACATAGACCTTCTGCTTTCCTCAGATATGATCATTGCATAGGCTTTATTGATGGAAGGAACATATAACATGTTCAAAATCTGGTTGCTTGACTGAGAATAAGACTCATTTAGCCCCATAAGAAACTGTAGTAACCTTTGATACTGAAAATGTTCAACCTATTTTTTTGATTCATCACAGCCACACCCAGGGCAGGGCATAAGAGCATCGAATTCTGCCTAGAACTCTTGCAAATTAGAGAAGTAAGTAGACACAGATGATATTCCCTGGGTTAGTGTAGCAATCTGCTTGTGAAGGTATAACACACAAGAACCATTCGCTTTATCAAATCTCTCCTTGAGATCCATCCAAACCTTGCGAGCACTTGAGGCATACACCATACCACTCAATAATTCAGCACTTACTGAGTTCATAATCCAAGAGAGTACTATTGCATTGCATTTTTCCCACAATTCATGAAGAGATACATCAAATTTCTCCTTAGGATATCTGTTAGGAATGGCAGGTGGTGCGGGTGCGGGGCGGGTTCTGTTTGAACCTGCGCACTGTAAACCCGCCCTGCCCTGCCCCGCCCCGCCCCCTGCATAGGATTTAAACGCGCATTCACTCGCCCCGTACTCCACCCGCGTTCAACCGCCCCGCCCCGAAAATCTTTTTAATAAAAATTCTTTCTTTTTCACAATACTAGATTTAAATCTGATTTTTTTAACAAAACAATTCATTATATCCAATGTTTAACAATAACATATATTTTAATTCGTGAAAAAAAGATCAGTAGATCACCAACCTGATCATTAGGACAATGCGGTAGCAATCAGTACACACAATTCTTAAACCACTACTAAATGCCTCGTAAATAGGACACAAGATCAGTAAATAGCAATTTCATTGTTCTCCTGTGTAGAATGTGAAGAACGTGATTTGCTGATAGGAAAATATTTCTAGCTATATCGTAAGAACTCATTTCGTTCCTGGTTTTTATTTCAAACAAATAGTATACCTTTTGTTTTGCCAAAATATAAAAGAAATTTTAAAAACCTCTGGCTTGATAAAGATACAGTAATATTAATTTTTTAAGTTCATGTATTTTCTTCGTGGATTGGAGCAGAAAGTACAACTATGAACTATGAACTCTAGGTATGCTTTAGTTGGAATCAGTCTCCTTATATTATATCACCAGTCACCCTAGCATACAGCTGACAAATTGTCTTTCTGTTTTTATCATCAGCTCTGGTTGTATTGTAAAAGAACAGTTAGTGACATTATACTCAACTCATTTTCTGTAAATTTACAGCACTGGATATTTTGGAGGCATATGGTTTCAAGTTGCTGGAGAAGATTGAATAATGTTTACTGACCATTGGTCTATTTGAAATCAAAACATATTTCTTTTTCCTGAAGGGTGTCAAATTGTCTCCTAGTAAATCAGTGAACAATGAATTTCTATCAAATTCAAATTACAAAACCACAAGAAATTGTATCAACAAACTACGGTAAGACAACTTCAATAATAAAGAAATTGTATCAGCAAATGACATTCTCTTCCTCTTCTATTGACCAGTAAGCCAACTTGAATCCGGCTCTTCATCTTTGTCAAGCAATGTTGAACATGAAACTTTGTCGACCGTTGAAGCCAAACTTAAAAAGAAACATATATAGTATTAATATTTGAAAATTGCTATTAATATTACAAGTCATTGAAAAAATCACTTACCATTTATTTCGTTCCATAACCAAGTGAGAGCATACATTAAAGCCTCCAAAGTAGTAGAATGAAGTATACTACGATGCGGACTAATCAAGCTCCCACTAGTACTAAATGCAAATTCTAAAGCAACGATAGAGACAGGATTGGCTAAGAGGTCACAGGCCATTTTTTGTAAAGTAAGAAATTTTAATTCGTTTGTCTTCCACCAACTTAAAGTGTCAAATGATGGTGTGTGGGGTAGCATATTTTCTTCTAAATAAGAATCCAATACTGACCTTGTGTCCACGTTCGAGCTACTCGATGCGACAAACCTATCAAAACTAGAAAGTCGGTCACCCTCAATATGACCAACAACTTCACTAGAACTAGATGCTTGGGATGACTCACCTCCTCTACTTTTATATTCTTGAAAGAGATCAACACAATAGTTTTGAACTTCTTGAATTTTATCTAAAGCAGCTTCTCCACCATAAATATGTGTAAGATAGAACTCCACCAACCTCATCTTATACCTCAGATCAAAGATAGCAGCTACACCCATCAAAATATGCACTCAATCCCAATATTTCTTAAATTTCAACAACATTGTTAATTCCATAGAGCTAATCAATGTATTTAAACTTTCCCCAAGGCTTTCAATTCTAGCTTAATATCACAAACTTTAGAAAAATATTGAGTAGAAGTGGAATATTGAGTCCCTGAGAATTCTTCAGTGATATGGTAGAAAAGCTTTAATGTATCACAAACTTCTTTTGATGCACTCCATTGCCCTTCCGTTGGAAAATAATAATAACTAAGGTCATTTAGGCTAGACTTCATAAACACATCTTTGTATTCCAGAGTTGTTCTCAACATTAGATATGTTGAGGTCCAACGAGTAGGGCAATCATAATCTAACTTTTTGTTACAAGAAATATGTAGCAATTGTGCAGCTTCTTCAAATATTTTGATTCTACCTGAAGACCATTTCCAATATAGGACATTGTCATGCACATTATTAATACTATCTTATATCACCTTTAGTCCTTCTTACACAATCAAATTCAAGATATTTCTACACTAGGAAGTTTAGACATCTCCGTAATGCTACAGTGACTTTCACTGATAATTGAAAGTCGCTGTAAGTTTTTCTCTGATTATCGAGCGAGACTGCGAGAGGAATAAGGAGAGCGATACTGCCTCTAGCCTAAAGTTGTCTCAGTGAGAGAGATGAGTCATCTCCCGTCAGTGAGTCTATGAGAGGACTAAGGGATTAGGGTTTTATTTAGCCTTTTAATTCTATTAGTTCAAAAAATTAATCCCCACCCATGACCCGCCCTGCCCCGTGTTATTTTTTAATTAAAAAATTAAACCCGCCCCGCCCTGCAACCGCAAACTCTCAAACTCGCACCGCACCGCTAACGTTCAAACTCGCCCTGCACCCGCACTTCCCCATTGCCATCCCTAATATCTACCATCCACAAACCTAACTTACCTTTTCCTAGTAAACTAACATGCATCGCACTACTCCACATTGTATAGTTTTTAGGTCCAGTTAATTTGACTGAAATCAGAGAATTACCTGGAGTATTACATAGCTAAAGAAACAAATGATGATGTTGGTCAATTAAAGTTGAGCTACCACCACCAGCTGCTATGCTTGCATCAATTTCTTCATTCTCGACTGCCATTGTTAATGAGGCACTCGAGCTCAGATGATGAAGCAAACAATGAAGAAGGAACTGCTAATTGTTTGAGTTAGCCCTAACTTCGAAGATATCGAAGAATTTATCAGAACACAAACACTGAAGGCAGCTTAGATCTAGGTAACTGATAATGAAGCGTGAATCATAAACACGAGCTTTGATACCATGATGAAATCCTAGGTCTAATCTGAGCTGCTAAGCTGAGAATGAAGGAGGCAGCTACACGCTAATGGAGAAGAAAGAGTTTCTTCATTTTCTGTTAATTTTCAGTTCCAAACACTGTACACTAGCCGTGTATATATACGAACAAATTAGCTACTAACTACCTACTTAACAAACTAAGTCTTCCACTAACTTATCTTAGCTGGCATCCAGCTGTACATTCCACTAACTATACACCTAATACGTCAACATAAACGTCCTAGAAGAAAAGGAAAAAAGAACCATGCTTATTCCCAAGAATCTGGAAAAAAAATAGATACGAAATTTATGTGAATTAATACATTAACATTCATGTTATTACCGATTTATTCTTTTGATAATCAAGAAAGTGATTATCAAATAATTAGTCTAATTAATTAATTTTATTAGAGTAATGGTAATTAGCTTAGATAGCTTTTGTCTAGTGATTAAAATTAGAAATAAATCAAGAATCTTAAAATATAAAATTATGAGAAAAGGTGATGATGCATGTGATGTGAAATAGCAATATATCAAATACTAATATTACGTATATAATCCAAACTAAAAGATATAAACTAATTAGACTGGTTAGTAAGACATGATAAAGAAATATAAAAATAAAAGACAGAACAATTAACTTTGCAGTTACATAAATTGAATTCATGAGTCGTCCTATGAATATATATGTGATGACCCAAAGGGTCATCTTATGAATTAAGATACTATTCTGGGCTCATTAGCTTTAAAATGACTAATTTTAATTATCTTGATTTGCGTGCGCAGTCCGGACGTGAATCCGTAAAGCTTTTATGTGAAAATATAAGAAATGATAATTTTTAGAGTTAAAAATTTGTTTTTTTGTTAACTTTGGTCAACATTTTAAGTAAACGGACCCGAACCCGGACCTGGACCCGTGTTCCGACAGAATCGTGAGGTCCGCAGCAAAATATGGGACTTGGGCGTATGCCCAGAATTGAATTCCGAGGTCCCTAGCTTTAGAAATCAATTTTTGAAGAAAAATGTTATGATGGATTTTTTAAGGAAATAAAGAAATGAATTAACGTTTGAAATCATTGGTATCGGGCCAGTATTTTGGTTTCAGAGCCCGGTACAGGTTTTTTATGATATTTAAGTCCTATCTATGAAATTTGGTGAAAATCGGAATTAGTTTGACGTGATTCGGGCGTCCGGTTGAGAAAATAGTGAAATTGAAGTGTTCTTGATAAAATCATGAGTTTTGAGGTTGAATTCATAGTTTTAAATATTATTTTTGTGATTTGATCATACGAGCAAGTCCATAGGATGTTTTTAGACTTGCATGCATGTTTGGTTTGGAGCCCCGAGGGCTCGGGTAAATTTCGGGTTGGCTACAGAGTGTTTAGAACTTAGAAATCTCAGCTGGTGCATATGGTGTCTGACCCCAGGCCTCTGATCTCGCAATTGCGAAGCTGACAGATCTGGGAAATGCGACATTTTTGTTCGCAAATGCGAACCAAGCCTAGGAAGGCCATCCTCGCAAATGCGAAAACTGCCCACCAAGCCCAGAAGTCGCAAATGCGACATTTAGGTCACAAATGCGAAAGCGGCAGTAATTTTGAAGGATTTGCAATTGCGAACTCCTGATCGCATTTGCGATAACCACAGCTTGTTAAGTGGGATATCATACGGGACTTTCACCCATTTTTCAATTCTCTCAAACCCTAAACCTCCATAGGCGATTTTTCAAAGACTCAAACTTCTCCAAATCATAGTTAAGTGATTCCTAACTACTTCCTTTCAATCCTTTACAACTTTTTACCAGATTTCAACAAAAAACCTAGAACTTTCATGGTAAACTTTGGAATTTTTGGGTAGAACTTAGGAATTTCAAAATTTGGAAATTTAGACCTTGAATTGAGGTCGGATTCCAAAACCAATTGTATATTCGGGCTAGGGGGAGAATGGGTAAACGGGTTTTGTCCGAACCTCGAGTTTAGACCAAGAGGACCCGGGGTCGATTTTTGTCTTTTGATAGGAAAACCGTAGTTTTCATTAAAGTTAATTCCATTAGAAATACTTGATGATATTGAACAAATTATTATTAGATTCGAGCGGGTTAGAGGCAAATTCTAAAGGAAAAGCTGTGATTGAGCAGTGTGTGGCCTGCGGAATTGAGGTAAGTGTTTGATTTAACATTGACTTGAGGGAATAGGAATCCCCAACTTAAATGCTATGTGAAATTTCATGTGTGTGGTGTATAGGTGAGCTGACGAGTATCTATGCACCATCAAATATCTGTTTTACATGATCCCTTCCCCGGTTCCAATTCACTATATTCTTGTCTTGAATGTTTTCGTGATTTCGATACCTCCATGTCTACTTGTTTTCGTCAACATGTTGTTAAAAATTATTTTACGTATTTGGAAGTGTTAGTTGATCCCTTGGATTCATTGTGGTTAAAAAAGGGTTGAGTTGGTTGACAGTATTTTACAATACACTCCGATGATAATTGATGAACTTCATGAATGGTACAGCTTTCTACTTACAATTGTTGAGACATAAATATTGTGAAAGGCTTTGACCAAAATTATGAAATCTTTTTGTAAATAAAGAGATGTGATTGTTTGGTGGGAGCGGGTTGCATGCCGCTACAAAGAGTAATAAGGAAGGACATGTGGAATCGGGTTGCACTCCGCAAAAGAAGAAATAAGGGTGATATATATGGAGGAGCAATAAGGGTTGACAGGTGGGAGCGGGTTGCGCGCCGCAACCAGGAGCAATAAGGGAGGATATTCATGTTTTACTGATTATATGATAAAGACTGCAAAACTTACTATTTTATTCTATTGTTCTCATACTCTACTTTTACCGTTATTTTTAATTGAAACTTGGAAATTTTCGTGAGGATTGGTTATAGTTAAGATCTGAAAAAGTTAACTGAGTTATTTTGTTAATTGTTGCAAGTTATTGTTTAATTAGTTTATTATTCGATTCTTGCTTTATTATACATTGTATCTAGGTTATGTTATAAATGCCCTACCGTAGCCTCGTCACTACTTCATCGAGGTTAGGCTCGGCACTTACCAGTACATGGGGTAGGTTGTACTGATACTGCACTCTGCACTTCTTGTGCAGATCCAGGTTCCGACCAGAGTTGAGTTATCAAGTAGTAGCTGAGCATTTGTCCGGAGACACGAGGTAGATCTGCTGACGTCCGCAGATTCCTAGAGTCTTCTCTACATTATTTAGATTGTTGTTGTATTTCATTCAAAATAGATATATATTTCTTTCAGCCAAATACTTGTAGTATTTTTTAGTAGTTCGTGAATTGTGACTCCAGACCAGCTAGATATTAGTATTAGTTTCGAGTTACATTTCATTAATTCGTACATTGTTCTTGATTCCTCTATTGGATAGTATTAGATTTTGCATTATTCTAAACTGCTTACTTATATTTAGTTAAATTGTTTTAAGAAAACGGTTAGTTCATTTCTAACATTGGATTGCCTAGCATGTGTGGTGTATGGCGCCATCACGATCCCGAGGGTTGAGAATTTGGGTTGTGACAGTTTATCAAAAAACAAAAAAAGGAAATTACTGGAAGTCCTCAAACATCAAGCATGAGCATTAAATTTTTTTTCATTACCACACTTCCAAAATGTACAAGATCTAGGAACTTCGTTCTATATTCAAAGACGTTTTAATACTCGATCTCGGTTAAGTTCCTATTCTTATTTACTACTAAAAATTCGGGAAAAAACGACCACAAAAAGCGACCAAAGTTGGTCCCTAAATAGTGAAAAGTGACTAAAATGTGTCCAAACAGGCTTGGTCGCTATTTTGCTGGTCTCTTTACCATAGAGACCAAAGTTGGTCGCTAATTTCGGGTATTAAAAAAAGAGACCAACTTTGGTCGCAATATTATTTTAATAATATAAATTTAGAATTTGGTCTCTATTTTTAAATTACGTTATTTATTTATTTATTATTATACAAAATATAGCGACCAACTTTGGTCTGTAAATAAATATAATATTTCAAAATCTGGAAAATAGCGACCACAGTTGGTCGCTTTTTTATTAATTTATTTAATATGTTTTAAACATAAGCGACCACAATTGGTCGTTAATTTCGAGAAAAAATAATTTTTTTACTAATTTTTTTAAAACTAAAGCGACCACAATTGGTCGCTAATTTCCAGGAAAAATATTTTTTTTAATAACATGGCGACCAAAGTTGGTCGCTATTCTGGAAATTTGGGTTAGTTAGCGACCACCTTTGGTCGCTAT
>MDKI01190543.1:0-39814 GCA_005239505.1 Nicotiana paniculata | reverse complement strand
AGGATGTGGCCGAAAATAATGTGACCGTTGAAGGAGTTCCAGTTGCAAATGAAGAGCCGCAAGAAGAAGCAGTAGAAGAGTTGGGCCGTGGAAAACGTCAGAAAAGAGAACACAATAATATTACGTGAAAATTTTTCTTTCTCAAAGGAGTAAAAATCACGATCTAGCCTCGTAGGATTTGACTCAAAACTTTACAATTTTAAAGAGCAATTTTAGGTTAGAATTCAATAAGCAAAGAGATTATAAACTCTAGTACCTTAACCCTTATAATCAAGAGTATAAATTCTAGCCAAGAAAGCTAAATGTAACTCTTCAAATTTGATAACCTAACATTATACTTGTTAAAATAAAATATGTTACAATTAAAGAATAATTGACTCAACTCAAAACAACTAAAGACTTGAGCAGCTTCATCTCGTGGATCTCTGTATTTGCATGAAATAACATTAGCTTCATTAACAGTAACATGATGCTTTACATAGGAATAAGGTGGCTGAATCCTTTTTAAATATAAGTTTTAAGACCTAAAATAATTTTGTTATCTCTTAAGAAAATAAATCCTAAAAGAAATCTATTTTAGTTCCTTAAAATACTCCTTCACACGTTTTTTTTCATTGCAAGTATTCTTATAACTAATGAATCCTTGTTTATTATGAATTTCTCCAATTATTACCATACTTTTAGCACACAAAATAATTCTTTTAAGGAATCCGACTTGCATTAGGAATTAGCTTTCAGCTTTTGATCAGGATTTCTAAGGCGCCTGGTTCTTTCGATATCTACTTTGACAAATCTGCAACCCTTTAGAACAAAAATTATGTTCAAAGAGATCTGATTCTTTGAAAACTATTTGTTAATCATTAAAATCATTTTAAGCTCAACTGAACAATTTTATCCATTTCGATGATGATATAAACTCATGTGCAACTGTAATGACTCGGTCGGTCGTTTCGAGAGTTGTAGCCCTGTACTTCTATTTTCCTGCTCCCTTTGTACTTTACTGTTGTTTTATGGATTATCAGGGTAGTTGGTTCGGCTCCGAAAGGATATCAGAATGAATTGAGACACTTAGTCTCATAATGGAAAGTTTAAGTTGGAAAAATTGACCGGATATTGACTAATATGTAACGAACCAAGATTCGAGTTTTGATGGCTCCATTAGCTCCGTTGAGTGATTCTGGACTTAGGAGCGTGTCCAGCTTGTGATTTGGAGGTCCGTAGTAGAATTAGGCTTGAAATGACGAAAGTTGGAAATTTGGAAGTTTGGCCGGGGAGTGGACTTTTTGATATCGGGGTTGGATTCCGATTTCGGATGTTGGAGTAGGTTCGTAGTGTCATTTGTGACTTGTGTGCAAATGAGGTCAACCAGACATAGTTTTATAGGTTTCGACATCGTTTGTAGAATCTGAAAATTTCAAAGTTCATTAGGCTTGAATTGGGGTGCGATTCGTGTTTTTTATATTGTTTGAGGTGATTTGAATGTTCGACTAAGTTTGCATCATGTTTTGGGACTTGTTGGTATGTTTGGTTAAGGTCTCAGGGGCCTCTGGTTGATTTCGGCTGGTTAACGGACTTGGAATTTGATTTGAAAAGTTGTTGAAGTCTGTGTGTTGCTGGTGTAATCGCACATGCAGAGTAGGAACCAAAGATGTGAGCCCACAAGTGCGGGTGATAGTCCGCAGGTGAGGCGATGGAGGAGAGAAGGTAGATGGACGCAGGTGCGAAGGTTTTCCCATACCTGCGAGACCTCAGATGCAGGGTGAAGGCCGCATAAGCGAAGGAAGGAATGGGAGCAGGGCTCCGCAGAAGCGGAGGATATCACGTAGGGGCGTGTCTGCAGGAGCGGATGTGGGAGCCGCAGATGCTGAGATCACCGAAGAAGCGGGTATTTTGTCGCTCTTGTGAAGCTTTAGAAGCCGCTTAGTTACCGCATGTAAGAAAAATCTGGGAAGAAACTATATTAGCTAGGGTTCCGAGATTTTCACCATTTCTAACATTTTGAACTCAGATTTTGGAGGTTCTGAAAGGATTTTCAAGGGAATTCTTGAGGTAAGTTCCTTGAGTTCATTTTTCTTTAATAATTATGTTTCTCCACTTATTTTCCACCTAGTTGATGTGTTTTTGAGGTTTAATTTGGGGATTTGAGGTTAGGGATTTGGAGAGTTGATTTTGGGGATTTGAATGGCCATTTGGTGTCGGATTTTGATGAATTTGGTATGACTAGACTCGTGGGTGAATGGGCTTTTAGGTTTTGGGACTTTTGTTGGATTTCGAGACGTGGGCCCGGGGGTTGGCTTTGGCCAATTTCGAATTTTGGCTTATAATTTCGTATTTTTCTTGTGGAATTGATTTCTTTAGTCTGTATTGATTGCATTGTATTGCCTGTGGCTTGATCCGGGACGTTTGGAGGCCGATTCGTGAGGCAAAGGCATATTGGACTAGAGTTTTGCTCGAATTGAGGTAAGTAACAGTTCTAAATCTAGTTATGAGGGTATGAAACTCCGGATCTTATGTTATGTGATTGATTTGGAGGTGACACATATGCTAGGTGACGGGCATGTGGGCGTACACCGTTGGAATTGGGACTTGGTCCATTCCTTGGAAATTGTGAACTTGAATAGTTTGTTGCTAGCTCTATATTCTCCATGTGTCATAGAAATTTAACAGGAATTCATGTTAGAAATCATATTTAGGCAATGTGTAGATACTGTTGGAGCCCACAGAGGCTGTGTACATGTTGAATTACTCGTTATTTTCTGTTTGCACTCAGATTTAGTTTCTTTTTGTATCATACCTCAGTTTCTATTGTCCTTTGTCGATACATCATGTTATTGTTGTTTGGGCTAATTTTCATGACTTTTGGGAGCGCAAGAGACTGGAGAGGTTGGTGACTAAGTTAGGGCCTGAGTGCCGAGCTGTGAGCGATAAGTGTATATATGTGGATCAGGTTGCACACCGTAACAAGCCTTAGAGCTATATATATGTGGATCGTGTTGCACGCCGCAACGAGCCTTAGGGCTGTATATATGTGGATCGGTTGCACGCCGCAATGAGCCTTAGGGCTGTATATATGTGGATCGGGTTGCACGCCGCAATGAGCCTTAGGGCTGTATATATGTTGATCGGGTTTCACGCCGCAATGAGCCTCATGGTTTCTTGTATTTTTATGAGATTAGGCTGCATGCCGTAGCGATATAGCGCTTGGGCTGAAGGAGCCCCTCCGGAGTTTGTACACCCCCAGTGAGTGCAGGTACCTATTGAGTGTGAGTGTTGAGGGCTGAGAGACGAGTGATGAGCTATTAAGGTATTCCGAGTGACTGTTGCCCCGAGAGGCTATATTTGCTTTCATTGTTGTTGTACATAACTTCCATATATCACTATTTGAACTTCTGAGAGATATTATCTCCGGTTTTTACCTGAATTTGGATTGTTTTTATAAACTGATTTGACTTAAATTGCCGGATTCGAAAGCGGGCATATTTTTCCTTGTTTAAACTACCGGAAATGAACTATAATTGTGTAGCTCATCACTGTATTGAGTCCTTATTTAGTATTGTTACTTACTGAGTTGGTTGTACTCACGCTACACCCTGCACTTCGTGTGCAGATCCATGTGCTTCTGGTCACGACAGTTGTTGAGTGAGGAGTCGAGATCTCGGAGATTATCGAGGTAACTGCATGGCGTTCGCAGACCTTGACTCTCCTTCATTATCTTTATTTGCATTTCAGTTCTTAGTCCTTAGACATTGTAGTAGATTTCTCCTTGGTATAAACACTCATGTACTCGGTGGCACCTCGATTTTGGGAGAGATTTGTATTACGTTGTGGATTTATTTCTACTTTTAAAAGGTTTTCCTTAAATATTAACTATTTCCGTACTTCGCAAAGCTTTTGGCTATGTTGAAAAAGGTTAAGTAACTGACTTGCCTAGTTTCACGGTAGGCACCATCATGACGGTTGGTTTTGGGTCGTGACAAGTTGGTATCAGAGTCTAGGTTACATAGGTGTCACGAGTTATGAGAAGGTTTAGTAGAGTCTTGCGTATCGGTATGGAGACGTCTGTACTTATCTTCGAGAGGCTGCTGAACCCTTAGGAAATTTCACATTCTGGTATTCTTGTCGTGCAGATTGTTGATTCAGGTAACTAAACTTCTGTTATTCTATTCTCGTATAGATGGTGAGGACACATACTACTAGGTAGGATGGACAACCACCAGTACCACCAATTAGGGCCACGAGAGGCCGAGGTCGCAGCAGGGGCAGGGGTGCAGCTCGCACAGCAGCTAGGGCAACACCTACAGACCCACCAGTCATTTCAGCTAAGGAGTAGGTACCAGATACAGTTGAGCCAGTGGGGCTAGCTCAGGCACTAGCTTTTCCCATCGTGATTCTTGGTCTTCAGGAGGCCTTAGCCCAGATTCTGGTCGTGTGTACCAGTCTTGTTCAGGTGGTCTCTGTTCCGGCTGCAACAACCACTTCTTAGGTCTGGGGGACCCTCTCCACTCTAGTCGAGGCAACCCCGGCAAGGCTAAGGTCACCGTCTTGGCATAACAATCCAATATAACATGATAAGGTGACAGCCAATCCATACCCAAAATGACATCAAAATCAACCATATCGAGAAGTAGGAGATCTACGCTAGTCTCAAAACTCTTAATAATAACCACACACGAACGAGAGACACGATCTACAACAATAGAATCTCCCACAGGTGTGGACACATACACGGGAGCACTCAAATAATCACGAGGCACCACTAAATATGAAGCAAAGTAGGATGACACATGGAATAAGTAGAGCCCGGATCAAATAGAACTTAAGCATCTCTATGGCAAACTGAAAAAATACCTGTGATAACAGAATTAGATGACTCAGCCTCAAGCCTAGCTGGGAAGGCATAACATCGGGGCTTGGCCTCACCACTCCGAACTACATCCCTAGGACGGCCTCTAGATGTCTGGCCTCCACCTCTAGCACCCTGACCTCTATCTCTAGCGGCCTGACCTCCACCTCTAACAGCTTGACCTCCATCTCTAGCTTCCTGACCCCTGCCTCTAGTTGGCTGAGAAGGCGGTGGTGCAACCAGTGCCAGAATCATACAATGAGAACTCTTTTGTGGCGTGCCACACAATAATCTCGGACAGGTCCTCTTGATATGCCTAAACCACCACACTCAAAACATTCAACCTGGTGATGTGGCTGCTGAAATTGAGACTGACCCGAACGGGCCAGATAACCACGGTGATAACTCTTAATAGGAGGTGCACTGATAGGAGCTGGCGGTGCACTAAAGGTTGGTTGCCCAGAATGAGGCACATAAGGACCACGACTTCCTGAAGCACTGTGGGATGCTTGAAACGCCGACTGGAATGGCCTGGGAGGATGTACCCTACCAAAAGTACCCCTGCCTCCAGATGAGGCACCACTGAAACCACTGGAATAGTGAGGCCTCTTATTGGACCCCTGTCGTTTCTTCTATGCAAGAACCGCCTCGATCCGTCTAGCGACATTAGCAGCCGTCTGAAAAGAAATCTCACCCCCGGTCTCCTTGTCTCTGAAGCCTGATATGGTGAGCAAGTCTATCAATAAACCTCCTCACCCTCTCCCTCTCAGTAGGAAGAAACATAAGAGAATAACGGTCTAGATCCACAAAACGGGTCTCGTACTGAGTAACAGTCATACTGCATGTTGGAGACGCTCGAACTGCCAGCGGTAATCCTCTCTCAATGTGATAGGAAGGAACATCTTTAGAAATAGCTGAGAGAATTGGTCCCAAGTAAGAGAAGGCGACCCAGATGGTCTGGTCAACACGTAGTCCCTCCACCATTTCTTGGCGGAACACGTCATCTAAAATACAGCAAACTCGACCCCATTAGTCTCAACTATACCCATGTTCTGCAGCACCTCATGGCAGCTGTCAAGATAATCTTATGGGTCTTCTGAAGGTGCACCAGTGAAGTGAACTGGAAAGAGCTTAGTAAACTTTTTCAATCTCCATAACGCCTCAGAGGACATGGAGGGTCCATCACCGGCCTATACCAAAACAACCGGTTGAACTACCCTAACTACTGGGGAGCCATCTGCTCCGAAGTGTCAGTAGCGGTGAGTAGTGGGAGTTTGTGCTCCTCTCCCAAACTGAGAGACGGCTGGTGCCATAGTAAATGTACTGGACTGGGACACACTCTCCATAAGGTCCACCTAACGGACTAGAGCATCCTTAAGTACTGGGGTGGCGATGAACCCCTCTGGGACCTGAGCCGGTCCAACAGGTACAGTCTGAGCCGGAACCTTCTCATAAATCTACTTGAGGCTCCACTGCTGGTGTTGCTGCTCGAGATCTAGGCTGAGCTCTGCCCTTGCCTTGGCCTCGACCTCTACCCCTCGTAATAGCAACTACTGGGGGCTCCGACTGCTATCCAGCTGAAGATGCGGTGCGTGTTCTCGCCATCTGCGAGAGATTAAGATTAGAAGATTTCAATCATTAATGGTAGAAATAAAATGCACGACAGAGAAGAATAGAAGTGAAATTGTTCCTAACTCCATATCCTCTGGAAGATAAGTACAGACCTCTCCGTACCGATCCTCCAAACTCTAATGATCTTGCTCCTGACTCGTGAGACCTATGTAACCTTGTGGTATGATACCAAATTGTTACGATCCGGAATTCCCACCGTCGGGACCATGATGGCGCCTAACATTTCACTTGCTAGCCAAGCCAACATTAGAACAATTTATCCATTTTCAATTATTTACATTAACTAATGAGAAAGAACTGAAATAACTGCAATAATCCAAAGAAATAAATGCGGAAGCTAAAACAGCCAAATATCTGATACAACCTTGGAATCGGTGTCACGAGTGCACGAGCTACTACAATAGTACAAACAAGGGTCTGAAAATAACATAAAGTTGTCTCCAGGAGTTGCGAGCGTTGAGCAGCTGTACCTCAAGTCTCCACAAGCTGTCCAATCCGATCACGCTAATAATCGTCGCTTGGGTCTGACTCCAAAATTTGCACAAGAAGTGCAGAGTGTAGTATGAGTACAACCGACCCCATATACTCTTTAAGTGCGGAGCCTAACCTCGACGAAGTAGTGACGAGGAAAAGGCAGGTCACTCACACTACAACCTATACGCAGTAAATAATAAAGATAGAAAAGGAAATATGGAACGAAATAAGACAGACAACTGATAATAATAGCTACAGCCTCAAGAAATAATCCAGTGACGTTTAGAATTACCAATCCTTAGAGTTTCAAATGAAAATACTTAAAACCAACAGCTCAAGGAAATAGAAACACATAGGTTGTTGCGGCTCGCAACCCAATCCCACCGTACAATACAGAATCCTCTTGTGGCGCGCAACCCGATCCCACCATATATATATATATATATATATATATATATATATATATATATATATATATATATATATATATATATTGCGGCGCGCAACCCCATCCTATTATATAACAATATCAATATCATAATTCACCTTTATTTCACTGTATCAATCCACCCTTATTCCATCTATTGCGGTGTGCGGCCCAATCCCACCATATTAGTACAAATTCACCCTTATTCCGCCATATCAATCCACCCTTGTTTCACATGTTGCGGCGTGCAACCTGATCCCACCATATCAGTACCAATTACTCAATGAGCATAGTGAAATTAATAATTCAAATACAAGAACCTCCACAATCAATGAATACAACGCTGAACCAGAAAGGAAACTTTGTACAAGATGGGAATTCACATAAGTAGTACTACAAAGCAAGACGAGCCCAGTAAATGACAATTGGAAGGTGCAAGTAAGCCAGTTAAGGCAAGTGGCACCGAATCATAAAAATATGAAAGGATCTAACATTATTAACAGAAGCAAACACTGATTAACAGGTAGAAAATAAGCATGGAAAGTATTTAGAGCATATAACATTTAAGAGAGGAAATGAGATAATTAAGGTAAATTGGAAAATCAGGGAAAACAAGTAATTTGACGGCGTATAAGCACTCCTCACCCCGCATATACGCTGCAACACATGAAATTCACATAACACATAGTTCAAGGGTTCCTAATTCCCTCAAGTCAAGGTTAAACTCAACAATTACCTGACTCTGCAGTCAATTCAAAGCTCTATCGGGGCCTTTCCCCAAGAATCTGCCTCCAAACCACTCGTATCTAGTCACAAACTCAATAATATCAATTATTACTAAAGGAATCAATTAAAATGCATAAATTTAGAATTTTCAAACTTTCCCCCAAAAAAGTCAAAAAGTGACCTCAGGCCCGCTTGGTCAAAATCTAAAATTCAGAACAAAACCCGAGTACCTATTCACCCTCCGAGTCCGGTTATGTAATTTGTTTCGAAATCCGACCTCAATTTGAGGACTAAATTCTAATTTTATAAAAATCCCTAATTCTGCCCAAACCGTCAATTTCTACCATGAAAAATCCTAGATTTTAGGTGAAAATCTTATAAAATGTAATGGGTAATTGAAGGAAGTATGTTATAATCACTTACCAATAAATTAGGGTAGAAAAACTTTTGGGAAAATCGCCTATAGGGTTTTCTAGTTTTGAAATTTTGAAAGAATGGAAAAATCCCATTTTTGGGACTGCTTTAATCACCGGTGTTAGGTGTTCATCGCGTTCCCGAAGAGCAGAGCCTGTTTAGCTTATGAGATTGCGGGAGACTCCACGTGTTCGCGAAGGTATATCTTACCTAACCTCCGCGTTCGCTAGACTTGACACGTGTTCGCCTAGAGTCACCCCAAATTCCGTACCCCCACCTCACTAACTATGCATTCGTGTGTGACTGGCCCGTGTTCGCGTAGAGCAGACCACACCCCCCCCCCCCCGGTGCTCCGCTTTCGCGAACATGGTTCCGCGTTCGCGTAGAATAAAATCCTCCCCCAACCCAGATCCCCTTAACAATTGTGAAAGTCGCTTCGCAATTGCGAAGCACAACGCATCAGAAACCAGCAGAAGTGAAAAACCAACAAACTTTCTAAGTTCAAAAGGTCCGTAGGCTATCCGAAACTCACTCGAGCCCTGGGGGCTCCAAAGAAATTATGCACACAAGTTGAAAAACCTCATACAAACTTGCTCGCGCGATCAAAATACCAAAATAACGCCTAGAACTACGAATCGGACACCAAATCAAATGAAACTCTTAAAAAAACTTTAAAACTTCTATTTTAACAAATCGAATCATGTAACCCTGAGGGGTAGCTCAACTGGTAAAGGCCTGAGGACAAAGTCCTTCAAGTCGCCAGTTCAAGCCCTAGCAGGGCCACTGGAGGCATTAAAAACCGGCCGCGTCTCCAGAGCCCCGTGGAACTAACCGTGTGCACCCGCCTTGAAACAGCGGGACCCGGTAGGTATAGCTAATCGGGTTAGCAAAGCGATGCTCGGAAACCACGACAAAAAAAAATGTCCGAATCATGTCAAACCAACTCCGTTTCTCACCAAATTTGAAAGACAAGTCATAAATATAGTAATGGACCTATACTGGATTTCGAAACTATAATACGGACGCGGTATCAACAAAGTCAAATATTGGTCAATTCTTTTAAATCATTAAATCTTTAAACTCTCAATTTTTGACAAAAATCAATAACTCGAGCTAGGGACCTTCGAATTCGATTCCGGGCGTACGCCCAGGTCCCAAATCATGATACGGACCCACCGGGACTGTCAAAATACGGATCCGGATCCGTTTTCTCAAAACGTTGACCGAAGTAAACTCAAATAAATTTTAAAGGCAAAATTTCTTTCTTTATCAATTTTTAACATAAAAGCCTTCCGAAAAAATACCCGGATTACGCACGCATATCGAGAAAGACTTAAAGGAGCTAACGGAGGCTTCGAAACATAGAATTAGGTTCTAAAACTCTAGATGACCTATTGGGTCATCACAATCGAGGTAGTTGCATGGTGTTTGCATGCCTTGACTCTCCATTATTTTATTTGCATTTCAGTTCTTAGCCCTTAGACATTGTAGTAGACTGTTCCTTGGTATAAATTCTCATGTGCTCGGTGACACCCAAATTTGGGAGAGATTTGTATTACGTTGTGAATTTATTTCTGTTTTTAAAAGGTTTTCCTTACATATTAACTGTTTATGTACTTTGCAAACCTTTTGGTTATGTTGAAAAAGGTTGAGTAATTGGCTTGCCTAGTTCCACGATAGGCGACATCACGACGATTGATTTTGGATCGTGACAACAACTCAACTCAAACTTCCAACACACCCATGTGTAGTAGCTTAAGAAGCAGATTGATCAGTATAAGAACTAGGGGTGGCAAACAGTCGGGGCGGAGCGGATATGGAATGGCTCGAAAATGGGTAATGAAAAAATAGATAAATTATCTGGTCCGATCCATATTTAATACGGATAAAAAATGAGTTAACTGGCGGATAATATGAGTAACCATATTATCCATGGCTTCATGAATATGATCACTTTTAGGAGAATTCCTTGTCTCTCAAACTTGAGGAACCCCAAATTTGAGGTTTTATAAATATAAAAGTGTAACCCATTAGTTATTCATTGATTATTCATTTTCTAAATGGATAATATGGTTCTTATTCATATTTGACCCGTTTTTAAATAATTTATTATTCAACTCATTTTTTAATAGATAATATAGGTGGTTAACTATTTTCTTTTGATCCTTTTGCCACCTCTAATAAGAACCAACTTGATCAGCAGCATTGACAATTACAAGATATTTATTCTCGCATAAGTCTAGTGTACTGCCTCACCCTCCATTCATTACAACCCTGTAGATGGCCAGGCGTAAGAACCAATTTGATTCAGTATTTTCCGGCATACAGAGCTCCTTAAATAATTTTATCAAGTACGTAGAGATCAGGTTCATTGATCATTATATGTGCATATCTTTAACTTTCCCTTTTTGGCATTAAAATATAAAATATTAGTAGTCAAAAGTAAGAATTAAACAATATCAAACTCATGGCAACTGGGGATATACTAACATGCACATATGTTAAGAGCTCAAAATCATGTGACCAGTACCCTACCGACTTAAAACTAAAATAACATTAAATTTGAGTAAAGGTAAACCTCATCTCAAGCTATCGGACAATCTATTAATATCATCTTTGAACAAAATATTAACTTGTAAAGTGATATCTTGGTTTAGTAATAAAATACTGATAATAAAGGACATATCGAATACTAAATCTTCATTTGGGTCGATTTATTATACATACGTAAAGTTAAATAAGTTTTTTTTCAATATATACTAAAATAGAACATATATTACCCGATTTATATAGTAAACTTTTCCGTTTTCAAAAGATTAAGTTTTTTTTCTTTCTAATTTGTATAAAATGCTAAAAGATCACGTGCTAAAGGATTCCAGTTATTAGCACCTCATCTTGTGACGCATGTGTTTTTTCAGCTGTATAGCAGTAACTGCCTTTTCTTCTCTCTGATCGGTCACTTCCATCTCCTCAACCGATCATCCGCTGTCATCTTCGCCACTTGCTAGGCAAAATGACATGAGATAGTTAAGTAGCTAAATTTTAACCGTTTAAACAAAATGATAATAAGTAACGAGAGATAGGAACTCAATCTAATACAACATCAACATAAGTCATGTAATAATATCTACTCCAAAGATCCGGAGTCACGAGTGCACGAGCAACTAAAAGTTCTACAAACAGAGTATAAAATAAATACAATTGTTTCAAAGGAAATGAACAGTAAAAGTAGGAAGAGGAAGGGGACTTCAAGGTCTGCGGACGTCAGCAGATCTACCTCAAGCCTCCGTACGTAATGATCCAAGCTGACGCACCGCTGGGACCAATATCAAAATCTACACTAGAAGTGCAGAAGTGTAGTATGAGTACAACCAACCCAATATGCTAAGTGTCGAGCCTAACCTCGACGAGGTAGTGACGAGGCTATGACAGGACACCTACGTGTATATATATATATATATATATATATATATATATATATATATATATATATATATATATATATATATATATATATATATATATATATATATATATATATATATATACATGAAGCGGTAAAAAATTAGAAAGTAACAATGTACAACTGGGAAGGGACATGCGAAAGGGGAAAAAAACGACAACTACGATAGGAATGACATCACGTAATAGCCAAATAAATCATCAACCAATGAAGGCAGAAAAATCAATAATATAAAAACAACACGGCAGAAAAATCAATAATATAACACTCTTCCTTACCATGAAATGATGATAAAATTAAAATGAAATAGTATGACATCACCCTTCGTACTTTTACTCTCGATCTCACCATGTTACAATGAATAAATGAGATGAATGGAACGACATCATCCTTCATGCTTTTACTCTCTTCCTCGCCATAATATAATAAATAAATGATATAAATGACATAGCATCACCCTTCGCGCTCTAACTCTCTTCCTCATTATGTATTAATCAATAAATGAGATGAATACAATGGCACGGCATCATCCTTCGAGCTTTAACGCTCTTCCTTACCATATAATAAAGATAATATAAATTCGGGAAATAAATAATGTGGAGAACGTATCTAATGCCAAATATGATGCGAAGTTACAAAACTTCAACTTCCAAAATACTCAACAATTACAAACTAAGAAATAATTACGCGGAAATGATCAAATAAGTAATAATATAACCTAAGCATGGATATCATAATTAAAAAGGCAATAAATATATCACAAGGAAACAAGTTCCACTCCCATGCTTTAACCCAATAACAAGGCATAAGTATTCGTCACCTCACATATACGTTGTACCAAACATTAAACACGTAGCAAATAGGAAAACAAGTCTTAATCCCTCAAGTCAAGGTTAACCACGATACTTACCTCACTCCGCAATCAAATTAAAGCTCAACCAGGGCCTTTTCTCTAAAATTCGCCTCCAAATCAATCAAATCTAACCAAATATCATTCAAACAATTCAAAATAAGTTTTAAAAACCACCCATGAGTAAAAAAGATTCAATCTTTAATGATTCCGGAAAAAGTCAACCCCGGGCCTGCTTGGTCAAAATCCGAAATTCGGACCAAAATCCAATTACTCATTCACCCCGAGCCCGATTATGTGATTAGTTTCGAAATCAGACCTCAATTTGAGGTCTAAATGTCAATTAACAAAAATCTTAATTCTTCCCAAATCCCTAATTTCTTACCATGAAGGAGCATAACTTAAGGTTAGAAATCGATGGGTGTTGACGGAAATGGAAGGAAACGAGTTAAAGTACACTAACCTACAAAGTGGGGATTAAATCTCTCTTCAAAATCACCTCTACGTCGAGCTTTAATGAGAAGATAGTGAAAAATGGGTGAAATCCCGATTTTTAGAAGTTTAAATGACTGTGTGTCAGGTGTTCATTGCATTCGCGAGACACCTGAAACGTTCGCGAAGAGCACTTACCAGTTGGCCATCACGATCGCGATCAACCCTCCGCATTCGCGTAGGCTTAGCCCCCTTGACTTCGCGTTCGCCATTCTGAGCTCGTGCTCGCGTAGGGTAAAGTTCAATTCTCCGGTTCCCCCTCCTAACACTACGCATTGACGAAGGAATGATCCAGTTCGCGATGGAATGATCGCATTCGCGAAGGAATGATCGTGTTCGCGAAGGGTAGACCCCCCAATAATCCTCGTTTGCAATTCCTCGCGTTCGCGATAAGTACTTTCCTCCCCAGCCCTGTTTCCCCTTCGCGATCGCGAGAGTACCTTCGCGGTCGTGAAGTAAAAACGGTCAGACACCAGCATTAACCAAAACCAGTAGATTTCTTAAGTCCAAAATCAATTTGTAACCTATTTGAAACTCATCCGAGTCCCTTGGGCTCCAAACCAAACATGCACATAAGTATAATAATATCATACAAACTCGCTGGCGCGATCAGAATACCAAAATAACACCTAGAACTATGAATCTGACGCCAAAATAAATGATATTCTCAAAGAAACTCAAGAACATGTAATTTTACAACCGGACGTTTGAATCACGTCAAATCAACTCCGTTTTGCACCAAATGTTGCAGAAAAGTCATAAATACTGAAATGAACCTATACCAAGTTTTGAATCCGTAATATGAATCTGGTAGCAACAATACCAACTTGCGGTCAAACTTAGGAATTCTTTTAGCATTCAAATTATTAGTTCTCAACATATTACGCTAAATCAAGTTAGAGACTTACGAAATCAATTTCGGGCATATGCTCAAATCCCAAATCACGATACAAACCTAGTGGAATCATAAAAATACTGATCCGGGTCCGTTTGCACACAATGTTGACCGTAGTCTACTCAATTCATTTTTAAGGGCTAAATTTCACATTTTTATCAATTTTTCACATAATTATTTTTCGGAAAGAGACATGAACTGCGCACGTAAATCAAGAAGGCTAAACGAAGCTATTCAAGGTCTCGAAACACAAAAATAAAAGCTCAAACTTAAAAATGACATATCGGGCCATCACATGAAATTTGTGGTCTTAAAATCTTAAGGGGTAAAAGCTTTGTGGGGCCATGACATTTGTGTGGTTATAAAAGCTTCTCATTTAGGGTAAAATGGGTAAAAATAAAGAGTTTAAAATTTAATTATTTCTAAATTTAAAAATATATTATTTACTTTGGAATAGACTAAAAAGGAAAGTACATCATCTAATTTGAAGCGGAGGGAGTATTTTGATTAGTTATGTGCTACACTAATTTTGCAGTGTCAAAAAGTTTTGAAGCACTTAGCTTATAGTACTACTATTCATTATTTTTTCCCCCTCCATAGACTAAAATATACAACTTGCATACAGTTTATATATACCTCTGTTTCAATTTAGATGATACATTTCGGTTATCGAGAGTCAATTTGACTAACATAAAAGTAAATTGTATTAGTTTAACTTTTATATATATATATATATATTTAAAATCTACACGAAAGTACTATAAGTTATAAATTTTTCTTATGTCAATATGATAAAAGAATATATTTTAAAATATTGATCAAACTTCATACAGTTTGACTCTCGATAAGCGAAATATGACATTAAAATTGAAACAGAGGGAATATTTATATTTTTGTATGTATTTTGTATGTCATGTGTATGTCACCAGATATTCATTGATACATTGGACATATAAATAACACACACCCAATATACAAAATATACACTTTATTATTATTCTTCCTCGTCAAGTTTCAATTAGTAATTCCAATCAAAATCAACTCTAATCTTTAGTAAACTCCCTCAAAATAGATATACAAACTCTAAAGAATATGTATAATCATTTGCAACAATATTCTATCAAAACAAATAACAATTTTACAAAACTCAAATTTTTCGAGTTCAGAACTTTGAAGCTTTTTAATGGCTATCAATATAGTTCTATTATATAAAACCAATTTTTTTTATGAATATGATATTTTAGCATCACTTTATACTTTTGCCATAAGTTTTGTACAAAATCGTACCATGTTTCCTTTATTCTAAAAAAACAAAGGAATAGGTCCCTTCAGCCTACAGTGTCACAACCCAAAATCCAACTAGTCGTGATGGCACCTAACCCAACCCGCTAGGTAACCTAATTTGACAATAAACCAATTCCAATGAAATTTAATGAGACAAATAAATAAAAGAAAATATCTGAATCTTAGGCATTTCCCAAGGACTAGTAGTATAAATCATGAGCTTATAAGATTTTAAGTTTACAATGCTGGCATGAAATAAATATGTCATATGTTCGAAATGTAAATAACAAAATTTTATAAATCTAAGGCTACCATAAACAAGAGGCAGCTACAACCAGAACGCAAGTACATCATCAAACCTAGCTCCCGTCGATCACAACAACATCATCATCCAACATCTGCACGCAAGGTGCAGAAGTGTAGTATGAGTACAACCGACCCCATGTACTCAATAAGTAACGAATCTAACCTTAGGTTGAAAGTAGTGACGAGATGGGACATAGGTCAGAATTCGACACCAATAACCAACAACAGTTCATAACAACATAATGACAGTAATAAAAAAAGTAACTCAGAGATAAAATGCTCTACTCGTTCACAGTTCCAGAAAATAGGTCTGCTTTTCAAGTAAATCAGTGAAAATCCAAATATTATTTACTGTAATCGCCAAAAATATGAGTAAGTTTGAAAACTGTAATTTTTTCCAAAATGCTTTCAACGGGTAAATGTTTCATTTTCAAATGACATGAGAAAAATAGTTCGTTATGCCTATATGTCAACATCTGTGAGAAGTCAGGAATGACGTGATACCTTACAGCATGAGGAAAATATATCTCTATGCTTGTATGTCATGTGTGCATGTCAATGCAATGTATCACAGTCAATCACTCAGTATTGTATAAGGCCAATCCAGCCCGAGAAAGATCCATCCCAAAATATAAATGCTTCACGGCAAGATCCATGCCCAGGGATAATTCATCCCTCAATATAAATCAATTGCGCTCATTGGGGTGTGTGCAGACTCCGGAGGGGCTCCTTCAGTCTAAGCGCTATATCAAGACAATCGTGGCATAAATCAATGATACCTGCTGCGGCGTGCATCCCAATCCCATAAGCCATAAGGCTCGTTGCGGCATGTAACCCGATCCACATATATACAGCCATAAGGTTCGTTGCGGCATTAAACCCTATCCACATATATACATATATCACTCATAGTTTGTGTCACGCCCCGAAATCCCATCATCGGGCCGTGATGGCGTCTAACGTTGAAACCGCTAGACAAGCCAACGTGTATAGATAAACTAGCATATTAACATCAATTTAATAGGATGAGCTAAACGGTTCACAATTTAATAGAAGAAATAAATACGGTCTCATGCTAAATAAGGATAATATAATACAACAACGCGTAAGTTTTCCAAAAACCTGGAGTCACAAACTCACGAACTGTCTACAAGAGTGCTAAATACAAGTCTGAAAGGAAATACATGTCTGCCTTTGAAACTAGAGGAAAAATAAGACAGAATCAAAGACATAAAGATGGAAGAGACGCCAAGGCCCATGAACGCCAGCGGGTATACGTTGAAACCTCTATGATAAGCTGGAAGACACTCCCACTAATGATGTCTTCCGGGTCCGGCTGCGTAATCTGCACAACATAAAGAACTACAGGTGTAACATCAGTACAACCGACCCCATGTACTGAGTAAGTGCCGAGCCTAACCCCGACGAAGTAGTGACGAGGCTAAGACACAACAACAAAATGTACCTGTGCAGTTCAATAATATAGCAGAAACTAAACAAGAATACAGTTATGGGGAGAACATGCTGGGGGTAAGAGATAGCAAATACTGATATGACAGAAATGAAAACAACAGTCTGAAATATCTGAAATATAATAACGGGAAATGGAAACACAGATTAATCAGTGAAAGATGCGGCACAACATGTCCCCTCGTGCATAATAAATATAAAATACGGTACAGAATGTCCCCTCGTGCATAATAAATATAAACATGGCACGGAATGTCCCCTCGTGCATAATCAATATAAACATGACACGGAATGTCCCCTCGCGCATAATAAATATAAACATGGCACGGAATGTCCCCTCGTGCATAATCAATATAAATATGGCACGAAATGTCCCCTCGTGCATAATCAATATAAACATGGCACGGAGTGTCCTCTCGTGCATAATCAATATAAACATGACACGGAATGTCCCCTCGCGCATAATAAATATAAACATGGCACGGAATGTCCCCTCGTGCATAATCAATATAAACATGGCACGGAATGTCCCCTCGTGCATAATAAACATAAACATGACACGGAATGTCCCCTCGTGCATAATCAATGTAAACATGGAACGGAATGTCCCCTCGTGCATAATAAATATAAACATGGCACGGAATCACCCTTCGTTCTTTAACACTCTTCCTTACCCAAACAACAATCACAAACAAGGGCAGGGAAATAAACAGAGTAAAAAATAGAAATCCCGGCAAGGGAACATCAATTAAACAATTAAATCCCGGCAAAGGAATATCAACCACACAATCAAATCTGGGCAAGGGAACATCAACTAAACAATCAAATCCCGGCAAGGGAACTATACAATGATGACCGGGCAAGAAATAACTCTTTTTCTTTCTTTTACTTTCATTTCCATGATTTATTCTATTACTTGAGCCAATGCACCAAAGGATGTAATTATCACATATACCTTCATTATTCGTTTCACAAGTTGAGCCAATGCTCCAAAGATGTAATTCTTTCATATATTTTCATTATTCGTTTCACAATTTGAGCCAATGCTCAAAAGATGTTTAAAGATTACAATTCCCTTCACATGCCCTTTACATCGTATAGAAATCCTCAATTAGGCACAGAAATTACAACAAAGTCAGAATATTCTCAATATAGGGACTCACGGTCATGCTAGACACCAATGTATAGATACTCGTTACCATGCCTATACATTGTATTTGACAATTAGAAAATAGCAAATAATACTCAACTCCTATTCCCTCAAGCTAAGGTTAGACCAAACACTTACCCGGGTCCAAAGTATAGCAACCAACCCTCTAACACCACCTTTCCTTTAGAATTCAACTCCGGAATGGTATTATCTAGACATAATCAACTCAAGTATATCAATAAGGATTCAATGATTCATTTACATGACCTAATTATCTATTTCCTAGCATTCTTCCAAAATTATCAAAATTCGACCCTAGGCCCGCTCGCTCGAATTCTTGAAACTCTCGAAGGAAACACTCACCCAAAGCCTAAGGATCATAAATACACGATTTTTACTTGCTTTCATGGATAATTCACAGAAAATTTCTTGATCACAAGTTCTAGGTCACTACCCATTTTCTTGAATTTTTGCACTAGTTTATGTAGTTAATTAGGCTAAGATGCATGCATGAAAAACATTTATGGGTGGAATTTACTTACCTTACAAGACCTGGTCCAAATCTCTTAAAAGTGGAGGAAATCGCCTAAGTAAGAAGATGAAAAATGAGAGAAATGGGTTTAAACCCCGTACTTAAACTCACTGCCTGAACAGTGATCGCACCTGCGATGCCAGGGACCGCACCTGCGGTCTCGCATTTGCGAGAAGAACCTCGCACCTGCGGAATTGGGCTAGGGGGGTCTGGGATTGCACCTACGAAGGGGAGACCTCACATGCGGTCTCTCACCTGCGTGCGATGCTGGGCAACCGCACTTGCGGTCACACGAGAGCAGGTGCACCAGTAGCCTTGTTTGCTGGGATTTAGCCCCGTTAGGTGCCTTGAAGGTACCTGGGCCCACCCGAGACCTAGTTCAAATATACCAACGAGTCCCAAAATATATTACGGACTCGCTCGAGCCTTTAGAACACTTAAAACAACGCTAAAACTCGAAATCACACCCACAAACCTCAAGAACCAACTTAGGAGTTTTAAGGTTTCTAAACTTCGCTAACAACGTGCCGAACTGACCTATACATCTCGAAATGATACCAAATTTCACAGTTAACTCACATAACATCCTATGAACTTGCCCGTGCGATCAAATTGCCAAAACAACATCATACACATCAAATTAAGCCTCAAAGTCAATGAATTCTATCAAATTTCATAAAACATCAAATTTACCATTTTTAAGTCCGAAACACATCAAACGAAGTCCAATTTCAATCAAACTTCACAGAAATATCTTAAACCATGTATAAGGCCTGTAGCAGGCGCCGGAACCAAAATACGGGCCTGATACCATTACTTTCTAATCAGATTTCATTTTCAATTTCCTTAAATATTTTCAGAAAATAATTTTACTCAAAAATTCATTTCTCGGGCTTGGGACCTCGGAATTCGATGTTGGGCGTACGCCCAAGTCCCATATTTTCCTACGGACCCTCCCGGACCGTCAAATCACGGGTCCGGGTCCATTTACTCGAAATGTGGACCGTAGTCAAATTTATTCATTTTAATATCAAGTCTTAGCATTTTTCACAGAATTTCATATTTAAGCTGTCCGGCTATGCGCCCGGACTGTGCACATAAATCGAGGCAAATACAAATGAGGTTTTCAAGGCCTCAGAAGTACGGAATGGCCACATTCTCCACCTCTAAAACAACCATTAGTCCTCGAACGGACAGAAGAAGGAAATACCTGAGTCGTAAAATAGATGAGGGTAACACCTCCGTATATCGGACTCGAACTCCCAGGTCGATGCCTCAGGAGGCTGACCTCTCCACTGAACACGAATAGAAGGGAAACTCTTGGATCTCAACTGACGAATCTACCGGTCTAGAATGGTTACCGGCTCCTCCTCATAAAATAAGTCCTTGTCCAACTGGACAGTACTGAAATCTAATACGTGGGTTGGATCGCCGTGATACCTCCAAAGCACGGACACACGAAAAACTGGATGCACGGCTGATAAGCTAGGCGGCAGTGCAAGTCTATAAGCCACCTTTCCCACTCCACCAAGAATCTCAAACGGACCAATGAATCTAGGGATAAGTTTTCCCTTCTTCCCAAATATCATCACGCCCTTCATAGGCGACACTCGGAGCAATACTCGCTCACCAACCATGAAGGCCACATCTCGAACGTTGCAATCTGCATAACTCTTTTTCCTGGACTGAGTTGTATGAAGCCTATCCTGAATGATCCCGACCTTGTCCAAGGCCTCATGAACCAAATCTGTACCCAACAACCGATCCTCTCCCGGCTCAAACCATCCAATCGGAGATCGACACCGCCTACCATATAAAGCCTCATAAGGAGCCATCTGGATACTCGACTGATAGCTTTAGTTGTAGGAAAACTCTGCTAAAGGCAAGAACTGATCCCATGATCCTCCGAAGTCAATAACACAAGCTCGGAGCATATCCTCCAATATCTGAATAGTGCGCTCGGACTGCCCATCCGTCTGAGGATGAAATGTTGTGCTCAACTCGACCTGGGTGCCTAACTCTCGCTGAACTGCTCCCCAGAAACGTGAGGTAAACTATGCGCCCCGGTCCGAAATGATATATATCGGCGCACCATGAAGGCGAACAATCTCCCGGATATAGATCTCAGCTAACCTCTCGGATGAATAGGAAACTGCCACAGGAATGAAATTCGTTGACTTGGTCAGCCTATCAACAATGACCCAAACTGCATCGAACTTCTTCCGGGTCAACGGAAGTCCAGTAACGAATTCAATAGTGATCCTCTCCCAGTTCCACTCGGGAAGCTCAATCCTCTGGAATAAACCACCAGACCTCTGATGCTCATACTTAACCTGCTGACAATTCAAATACCGCGCCACATACGCCACAATATCCTTATTCATTCTATGCCACCATTAATGCTGCCGCAAATCCCGATACATCTTCGCGGGGCCCGGATGAATAAAGCACCGGGAACTATGGGCCTCCTCTAAAATCAACTCTCGAATCCCATCAACATTGGGCACACAAACTCGCCCCTGCAATCTCAAAACACCATCATCATCTAAGGTCACCTTCGTGGCACCTCCGCACTGCACCGTGTCTCTAAGGACACACAAATGGGGATCATCAAACTACCGATCACGGATACGCTCTAATAATGAAGAACGAGCGACCGTACAAGCCAATGCTCGACTAGGATCAAAAATATCCAACCTCACAAATCAATTGGCCAAAGCCTGAACATCCAAGGCAAGCGGCCTCTGACTGACCGGAATAAAAGCAAGACTGCCCATGCTAGCTGACTTCCTACTCAGAGCATCGTCCATCACATTGGCCTTCCTCGGGTGATATAAGATGGTAATATCATAATCCATCAACAGCTCCAACCAGATCCTCTGCCTCAAATTACACTCCTTTTGCTTGAACAAGTCCTGAAGACTCTTATGATCCGTGAACACCTCACACGCCACCCCATACAGATAGTGCCTCCAAATCTTCAATGCGTGGACAATGGCTGCCAACTCCAAATTACGCACTTGATAGTTCTTCTCATTAATATTCAACTGCCTCGAAGTATAAGCAATGACCTTGCCATCCTGCATCAACAATGCACCAAGCCCAATACGGGAAGCAATAGATGAGAAACCCTCCACGAACCTACGATAATAGCCTGCTAATCCCAAGAAACTCCGAATCTCTGTAGCTGATGCTGGTCTAGGATAGTTCTTGACTGCCTCAATCTTCTTTGAGTCAACCTGAATACCCTCTGCTGACACGACATGACCCAGGAATGTAACTGAACTCAACCAGAACTCACACTTCGAAAACTTTGCATAAAGCTGACTATCCTTCAGAGTTTGAAGAACCACTCTGAGATGCTGCTCGTGCTCCTCCTGACTGCGGGAGTATATCAATATATCATCAATGAAGACTATCACGAACGAGTCCAAATAAGGCCTGAAAACTCGGTTCATCAAGTCCATAAAAGCTGCTGGGGCATTTGTCAACCCAAACGACATGACCAAAAACTCGTAATGCCCGTACCGAGTGCAGAAAGCTGTCTTAGGGACATCGGATGCCCTAATCCTCAACTGATGGTAGCTAGATCTCAAGTCCATCTTTGAAAATACCTTGGCACCCTGGAGCTGGTCGAACAAATCATCAATCCTTGGCAGTGGATACTTATTCTTGATTGTGACCTTGTTCAATTGCCGGTAATCAATGCACATCCTCATTGAACCATCTTTTTGCTTCACAAACAATACTGGAGCACCCCAGGGAGAAACACTGGGTCTAATGAAACCCTTCCCAAGCAAATCCTGTAAATGTTCCTTCAATTCTTTCAACTCTGGCGGGGCCATGCGATACAGCGGAATAGAAATGGGCTGGGTGCCCGGAGCCAGTTCAATGCAGAAATCAGTGTCCCTGTTGGTTGGAATCCCCGGCAGGTCTGAAGGGAAGACCTCAGGAAACTCACAAACCACGGGTACCGAATCAATAGAGGGAACCTCAACACTGGAATCGCACACCTAAGCCAAATAGGCCAAACACCCCTTCTCGACCATACGCCGAGCCTTCGCGTACGAAATAACACAGCGGGTAGAATGGCCAGGAGTTTCTTTCCACTCCAAACGGGGAAAATCTGGTAAGGCTAAGGTCACCGTCTTGGCATGAAAATCAAAGATAGCATGATATGGGGATAACCAGTCCATCCCCAATATAACATCAAAGTCGACCATACCAAAAAGCAACAAATCAACACGGGTCTCAAGACCCCCAATCACCACCACAAGAATGATGGACACGATCGACCACGATAGAATCACCCACTGGTGTAGATACATAAACAAGAATACTCAGTGGATCACTAGGCATGGCCAGGTATGGTGCAAAATAGAGGACACATACAAATACGTAGACCCCAGATCAAATAGCACTGAAGCATCTCTGTCATAGACCCGAATAGTACCTGTAATGACTACATCTAAAGACTCGGCCTCTGGCCTGGCTGGAAGAGCATAACATCGGGGCTGGTCCCCACCACCCTGAATCACATCTCTGGGACGGCCGGCTACTGGCTGGCCTCCACCTATGGCGGCCTGAGCTCCACCTCTATGACCTCTACCTCCACCTCTAGCACCTCTACCCCCACCTCTAGCTGGCTGGGCAGGCTGTGGAACACCTGGTGCCTGTACCATGGCATGAGAACCCAAATGCTGAGACCTACCAAAACCTCGGGGGCAAAACCTGGAAATATACCCTAAACCACCGCAAGTATAACAAGGCCTCTGCTGATGTGACTGCTGACTCTGGAACTGGTCCTGTCGACCCTGATAACCACCCTGGAAATTCTGAAGTGGCGGTGTTGTAAGGCTGCCTACCGGAATAGTGCGTCTGATAACCACGACCTCCTGAAGTACCATGGGAAACCTATAGAGCTGAATGAAAAGGTCTGGGAGGATGACTTCTGCCTGAAGAATTCCTGCCTCCAGATGAGGCTCCACTGAAACGACCGAATAACAGGGCCTTTTGTCAGCCCCCTGACCACCACCCTGTGACAAAATAATCTCAATCCTCCTGGACACATTGGCCGCATCCTGGAACGATATATCTATACCTGAATCTCTAGCCATTTGAAGTCTAATAGGCCGGGCCAATCCCTCAATAAACCTCCAAACCCTCTCCCGATCAGTGGGAAGTATCATAAGAGCATGTCGGGCTATAGCAATGAACCTGGTTACGTACTGAGTGACGGACATGGATCCTTGCTGAAGACGCTCAAACTGCCTTCGAAGGTCCTCTCTCTGAGTGATGTGAAGGAACTTCCCCAAAAATACCTCCGAGAACTGAGTCCAAGTCAAAGGTGTAGATTCAGCTGGTCTGGCTAGGCAATAATCTCTCAACCAACTCTTGGCTGCGCCAGATAACCGAAAAACAGCAAAGACAACCCCGTTCGACTCCACTATGCCCATATTCCGAAGAACCTTATGGCAGCTGTCCAAATAATCCTGGGGGTCCTCTGATGGTGAACCAGTGTAAGTAGCAGTAAATAACTTAGTAAACCTGTCCCGTCTCCACAAATCATCTGCTGACATAGGTGCTCCCTCTGCTACCGATGCTACAATACCCGACTGAGCTACTCCAGCTGGTTGAGGTGCCAGAGTCTGAAACTGTGGAGCTAGCTGCTCTGGCACGCGGGCGGCAGGAGTTTGGGCACCTCCCCTAGCCTGAGTGACGGATGGTGCTGTAGGAAGAAGACCCGCCTGTGCTACACTCTCCATGAGTCCGACTAGACGGACAAGGGCGTCCTGAAGCACTAGGGTAGCTATGAACCCCTCTGGGACCTGAGCTGGTCCAATTGGGACTGCCGGAACTGGGAACTCCTCGTCAGAACCGACCTGAGGGTCCTCCACTGGGGCTGCTGCTCTAGGCTGAGCCCGGCTCTGGACTCTGCCTCTAGCACGGACTCGTTCTCGACCTCGACCACGAGTAGGAGCTGTAGTCGGAGTGTCAGGCTGCTGGGTGGAACCAAGGGAAGCACGCGTCCTCGCCATCTGTGAGTGAATAGAATAGAAACTCAATCAGTACTCAGAATCATAGCGCACGACAGAGAAGAAAAGAAATATGGAGTCATCCTAACTTCGCAGCCTCTGGGGATAAATACAAACGTCTCCGTACCGATCCCTCAAACTCCACCAAGTTGTCCGTGAGTTGTGAGACCTAAGTAACGTAGAGCTCTGATACCAACTTGTCACTACCTGAAATCCCACCATCGGGCCGTGATGGCGTCTAATGTTGAACCCGCTAGACAAGCCAATGTGTATAGATAAACTAGCATATTAACATCAATTTAATAGGATAAATTAAACGGCTCACAATTTAACAGCAGAAATAAATACGGTCTCATGCTAAATAAGGATAAGATAATACAACAACGCGTAAGTTTTCCCAAAACATGGAGTCACAAACTCACGAACTGTCTACAAGAGTACTAAATACAAGTCTGAAAGGAAATACATGTCTGCCTTTGAAACTAGAGGAAAAATAAGACAGAATCGAAGACATAGGGATGGAAGAGACGCCAAGGCCCACGAGCGCCAGCGGGTATACCTTGAAGCCTCTATGATAAGCTGGAAGACACTCCCACTAATGATGTCTTCCGGGTTCGGCTGCGTAATCTGCACAACATAAAGAAGTACAGGTGTAACATCAGTACAACCGACCCCATGTACTGAGTTAGTGCCGAGCCTAAACCCGGCGAAGTAGTGACGAGGCTAAGACATGAGAACAAAATGTACCTGTGCATTTCAATAATATAACAGAAACTAAACAAGAATACAGTTACGGGGAGAACATGCAGGGGGTAAGAGATAGCAAATACTGAAATGACAGAAACAAAAACAACAATCTGAAATATCTGAAATATAATAACGGGAAATGGCAAGGCAGATTAATCAGTGAAAGATGCGGCACGACATGTCCCCTCGTGCATAATCAATATAAAATACGGCACGAAATGTCCCCTTGTGCATAATAAATATAAACATGGCACGGAATGTCCCCTCGTACATAATCAATATAAATATGGCACGGAATGTCCCCTCGTGAATAATCAATATAAACATAGCACGGAATGTCCCCTCGTGCATAATCAATATAAACATGACACGGAATGTCCCCTCGCGCATAATAAATATAAACATGGCACGGAATGTCCCCTCGTGCATAATCAATATAAACATGGCACGGAATGTCCCCTCGTGCATAATAAACATAAACATGGCACGGAATGTCCCCTCGTGCATAATCAATGTAAACATGGCACAGAATGTCCCCTCGTGCATAATAAATATAAACATGGCACGGAATGTCCCCTCGTGCATAATCAATGTAAACATGGCACAGAATGTCCCCTCGTGCATAATAAATATAAACATGGCACGGAATCACCCTTCGTGCTTTAACATTCTTCCTTACCCAAACAACAATCACAAACAAGGGCAGGGAAATAAACAGAGTAAAAAATAGAAATCCCGGCAAGGGAACATCAATTAAACTATTAAATCCCGGCAAGAGAACATCAACCACACAATCAAATCCCGGCAAGGGAACATCAACTAAACAATCAAATCCCGACAAGGGAACTATACAATGATGACCCGGCAAGAAATAACTCTTTATCTTTCTTTATCTTTCTTTCACTTTCATTTCCATGATTTATTCTATTACTTGAGCCAATGCTCCTAATGATGTAATTATCTCATATACGTTCATTATTCGTTTCACAAGTTGAGCCAATGCTCCACAGATGTAATTCTTTCATATATTTTCATTATTCGTTTCACAATTTGAGCCAATGCTCCAAAGATGTTTAAAGATAACAATTCCTTTCACATGCCCTTTACATCGTATAGAAATCCTCAATTAGGCATAGAAATAACAACAAAGTCAGAATATTCACAATATAGGGACTCACGGACATGCTAGACACCAATATATAGATACTCGTCACCATGCCTATACATCGTATTTGACAATTAACAAATAGAAAATAATACTCAACTCTTATTCCCTCAAGCTAAGGTTAGACCAAACACTTACCTCGGGTCCAAAGTATAGCAATCAACCCTCTAACACCGCCTTTCCTTTATAATTCAACTTCGGAATGGTATTATCTAGACATAATCAACTCAAGTATATCAATAAGGATTCAATGATTCATCTACATGGCCTAATTATCCATTTCCTAGCATTCTTTCAAAATTATAAAAATTCGACCCCAAGCCGGCTCGCTCGGATTCTTTAAACCCTCGAAGGAAACACTCACCCAAAGCCTAAGGATCATAAATACACGATTTTTACTTGCTTTCATGGACAATTCACAGAAAATTTCTCAATGATCACAAGTTCTAGGTCACTACCCATTTTCTTGAATTTTTACACTAGTTTATGTAGTTAATTAGGCTAAGATGCATGCATGAAACAATTTTATGGGTGGAATTTACTTACCTTACCAGACCTGGTCGAAAGCTCTTAAAAATGGAGGAAATCGCTTAAGGAAGAAGATGAAAAATGAGAGAAATGGGTTTAAAACCCGTACTTAAACACACTGCCTGAACAGTGATCGCACCTGCGATGCCATGGACCGCACTTGCGGTCTCGCATTTGCGAGAAGAACCTCTCACTTGCGGAATTGGGCTAGGGGGGTCTGGGATAGCATCTGCGAAGGGGAGACCGCACATGCGGTCTCGCACCTGCGTGAGATGCTCCACACCTGCAATGGCTGGCCAGGCCACTGGTGATCGCACCTGCGATGCCTGGGACCGCACCTTCGATGCTGGGCAACCGCACGTGCGGTCACACCAGAGCAGGTGCACCAACAACCTTGTTTGCTGGTTTTTAGCCCCGTTAGGTGCCTGGAAGGCACCTGGGCCCACTCGAGCCCTAGTCCAAATATACCAACGAGTCGCAAATCATATTACAGACTCGCTCGATCCTTCGGAACACTCAAAATAATGCTAAAACTTGAAATCACACCCCCAAACCTCAAGAACCAACTTAGGAATTTTAAGGTTTTCTAAACTTCGCTAACAACGTGCCGAACTGACCTATACATCTCGGAATGTTACCAAATTTCACAATTAACTCACATAACATCCTATGAACTTGCCCGTGCTATTAAATCGCTAAAACAACATCATACACGTCAAATTAAGCCGCAAAGTCCATGAATTCTATAAAATTTTATAAAACATCAAATTTTCCATGTTTAAGTCCGAAACACATCAAACGAAGTCCAATTTCAACCAAACTTCACAGAAATATCTTAAACCATGTATAAGGCCTGTACCGGGCGCCGGAACCAAAATACGGGCCCGATACCATTACTTTCTAATCAGATTTCATTTTCAATTTCCTTAAATATTTTCAGAAAATAATTTTACTCAAAAATTCATTTCTCGGGCTTGGGACCTCGGAATTTGGTTCCGGACATACGCCCAAGTCCTATATTTTCCTACGGACCCTCCGGGACCGTCAAATCATGGGTCTGGGTCCGTTTACCCAAAATATCAACTGTAGTCAAATTTATTCATTTTAATATCAAGTCTTAGTATTTTTCATAGAACTTCATATTTAAGCTGTCCGGCTACGCGCCCGGAATGCGCACACAAATTGAGGCAAATACAAATGATGTTTTCAAGACCTCGAAAGTACGGAATGGGTAATAACATAGGTGATGACCCCTTTGGGTCGTCACAGCTCGGGCCCTCGGCCTCACTCAATCATCAATCTCTGCAATCTCTTGGGCTCAGAATGCCATAAAACTAGCCCAAAAATGATGATATGATGTATCAATAAATAGCAACAGAGATAGAGATATGATATGTAATGAATAAATATGACTGAGTACGAAACTACAATTTAAACATATAATTCAATAACAGAAATGACATCTAGCATACCATGCACACGGTGATGTGATTTGAAGTTTCGAATAAGTTTGTATTGTGTTTTAAGATTTTTTGGTATGATCAAATGGGGTCCCGAGGGGCTCGGGTATGTTTTAGATCATTGGTTGAGAAACTAGTTAAAGATTTGGAGTTTGACAACGGTCACACGGTGCATGCCTGCACGCCTGTCACCTAGCATGCGCGTCACCTAAACATTAATCACATAACACGCAATTCAGGGATTCATACCCTCAACACCAAGTTTAGAAGTGTTACTTACCTCGAACAAGCCAAACCCATAAACGAAGAAGCCAGACGATGCTCTAAAATGCCATCCAGCACGTACTGGCCTCCGAACGACTCGAAACTAGCCAAAATTAACTCAAATACATCAAATAATGCAGAAGGAAACAAACTCAATCCATAAAGGTCGAATCTTTAATCAAAACCCAAAAATCATCTGAAAAGTCCAACCCGAGCCTGCACCTTGGAACCTAACAAAACTAACAAAATTCTATAACCCATTCATTTACAAGTCCAACCATACTAGTTTCACTCAAATCCGACTTTGAATCAATGTTCAAAACTCAAAAACTCACTCTATGAAACTTTAGGCTAAAACCCCCAATTTCTCTTTTGGAACCCTCAGTCAAATGCCAAAATTGAAGATAGATTCATTATATAAAATCAAAAATGAGTAGAGAACATTTAACCCTATTCATATTGTGAAAATTGCCAAAATTCGAGCTCCACAACTCAAAATATGACCAAATGAACAAAGCTTGGTATTAGATATTTTTTGTCCAATTGTTCTCCCTCGTTTAATGATCCAAAGGATCCCGAAACTCGCTTTTGATGCCTTCAACGGATTTCTTGTGAAATGTCAGTCAAGATAGGCTTTGAATCACCCAATTTGGCCTTAAAATGAAGGAGATATGATGTTTTGAAGTTTTAATTGAAATCTGGAAATTTAAGGGATAAGAAATGACATTTTCGTAATTATTTTACACCAGCAACAAAAGAATTTTCGTTTTTGCACCCAAAACTCATTCATAACCTCCCGGACACAAACCATACATGTGTTTCAATCATAAAACACGAAACGAACCTGCTTGCGCACTCAAAACACCAAAAATAAGTCATCTTGAACTGATATTGACCGTTGTCAAACTCCAAATCTTTAACTAGCTTCTCAACCAAGGATCTAAAACACACCCGAGCTCCTCGGGACCCCATGTGATCATACCAAAAAATTTTAAAACACGATACAAACTTATTCGAAACTTCAAATCACATCAAACAATATAAAAATGACGAATCGCACTTCAAATGAAAAATTAATGAACTTTGAACTTTTAATTTCCAAAACTCGCGCCGAAACATACCAAATCAACCCGGAATGAACCCAAATTTTGCACACAAGTCCCAAATAAAATAACAAAGCTATTCCGATTCCCAGAACCATAATCTGAATCCGATATCCTCAAAGTCAACTCTAGGTTAAACTTATAAACTTACCAAGCCTTCAAATTTCCTACTTTTGCCAATTTGTGCCGGAACCTTCTAGAAACATCCAAATGCAAATCCGGGCATACGTCCGAGTCTAAAAACTCCATTCATACCTAATGAAACTATCAAAACTCCGTTCCAAGGTTAAATTGACAAAAGTCAAACTTGATCAACTCTTCCAACTTAAAGCTTTTTAGTTGAGAATCATTCTTCCAAATGAATTCCGAATAACCTGAAAACCAAAATCGATGATTCACACAAATCATAATACATCATGCAAAACTATCTTGCCCTCAAACTACCGAGCAAAGTGCAAATGCTCAAAACGACTGATCAGGTCGTTACGTTCTCTCCCACTTAAACATACGTTATTCCTCGAACGTGCCAAGAGTCGTTCCAAAGCCATTAAATCGCCGTGTAACCTTACCATGAACATACCCAGGGGTGATCCCACATCACCCTAATCCATATAAGCCTGAAGACACAACCTAATTGAAGATCCTTAATTCAACCTTAGCCCATAAACCTTGGAATCCAATTTTCCAACATCTGGAATTTCCTATAAGACACAAATCTCGCATATGTACACTGTATAAGTCTGAATAAACTGCATCGAGCCTTAACCGTAACCCAAGACACAATCACATGATATGCCACATAACTCAAATACTCATAGAAATAATTTCTAATCACCGTAGTTGCTTAAAAATAAATTGGTACTGGTAATAAATCTCATATCAAACAAAAACCCGTTCTAAAACCTTCGTACACTGCCGATGATGAACGAAACACGCGGAAACTGGTAACCCCTTATCAGACCAGCATGTCATGGAGCTCTCCCTCCTTTGACAAGAACTATAGCCAATTTCTAAGTCGACTTCCGATATTATCCTTCATACATGCTATAATCATATTCGATAGTATCCATTCTAGTTCAAATGACCTCATCTCATTCAAAAAAATCACTCTAGTGACATGCCACATCAATACAATCTAAAGCAACAACCCTTGCGATTCGTGCACCAACAAGCAACAATCCAAATGTACTCAATCATGGAAAAAGACTCAACGAGAGAACCATCCCGCAAGTTCAACAAGTACCACCACAACCGAAATGCTACGAACCCATCATACCTAGTATAACCAAGACACACAAATCTAACACCAAAGATCATATCTTAATATAAACCCGCTTCAATGCGTGACACCATCCAAACACTGATCCATATGAAATTCCTCAAGCCACCCTGCTCAATATCCAACTCGACATCAAGTACCCAAGGTGCATAACCCTAAACACGGAGAAGCAAATAACACAATGCCACACCAACCCCCAAAGAACATAACCAATGTGCAATCGATCATGCATCACCAAAATAACCATCTCACTCAAAATTCGCTATAGGCCCAAATAGAACTGCACCATGTGTGCATATAACTAACGAATCAAAACCCCTCTTAGCAGAGAAAGGTAACTCGTAGAACATATCAGAACACGAATAAGCTCAACATTAACCGAATGACACATCCCTCACAATGGCAGTATGGAGTCAACCAATCCGACCCAGTGTAGAATACATATCCTTATTGGGCCTACCAATGGACCCCAAATTAACTCTGGCCACCTACAATAGGTAAATAACACTCCGAAAGTCCACAATGACTGAGTCATAACACATACTATCATCTGGCTAGCCTTGGACACAACTTCACAGTCCACAACCCCGAAACAATCTGCTCCTAAGAACTCCCAGTCTCCAAATCCATTGAACACATGAATCACCATATTTGATCCCAACTCCACCACCCGAATTCCTAACATATCTCTCATACACGATCACCCCATGAGGAATACTTCTATAATTCTCCTGTTCCACATAGCAGAAATCCGAATATCACCAGTCAATTAACCAGGCGAGTACTGCAATATCAATGAAGCATCTGTAAGTCAAAACTCAGTACACGTTTCTAAAATGTACACTCTCCTCAAGCAATACCAAATAGTACTTTCATTCACCCAGTCATCTTAAATCGTCTGCGTTGCTTAAGAATTCATGACCTTCCCTTCAAAACGGACTCGTGACCCAGCACATGCAAATCTTAACCCCACACAACACATCACATCAATCATTCCATCATATGAAAAAATACAAGGATCTCATAATTAACACTGAGTCACAAGGAGAGTACATACTCGGTCAGTCGGAAACCTTCCATTCATCCCATCTAGGAGAAACTCACAATGCCAACATTCTCCTCACAGCGGTAATATCTACCTCGAACCGTGATAGAAATCATCGAGAACTCTTTGGAATCCATTTGCACATAACCAAGCTATTTGAATCGAATCCCTCTAACTCAACCAAGCTACGCAGGTCGCCAAACCCAAGAGCATTTCCACTAAGCACCTGTAGAGACTCACCATATCATAAGTACCCCAAGAACCGATCATACTCATTACCGTGCTGATCCAACCTACTACCAAACTGTCCTATTTCTCCTAGTTCCTTCTAAATTACCCTCAAGGTGACATTATCCTTGCCATAACACCACGACCTTTAATGCAAAACTCACCCTACGAGATCCTAAAATAAATTCACACTGCCCTAAGGCCCATAAGTCGTTGTATGTCCTCTTAAGCACCCCAAAAGTGCCACAATCGAGACACCCACGCTGAAGAGACCTTCGATGAATCTAAAGTTATTTTCTTCACCTTTCTGATACTGAAATGTAGAATCCATAATGATATAGAAATACCACGAGTCTTGACACCATCCAATGCAAATCTCAGATTCTATCCATATAACAATCCAAAATTCTCAATTGCTACATATAAATCTTGAATCCATTAGAACCATTCTTGAGAGTCAACCACTCTGCTCAAATCTCAATTGCACCGCCCCAAGCAGGCCAAACGACTTGTGCCCCATTAGCACGATGACACTCCTCTGCACAACCGAGTGAACCTCTACTCCAAGCACACTACATCCGTCATGAATTAAAAACTCAAATCATTCCATGATTTTCATATACCCATAGAGTGTAATACCACCCGTATCCATAAATTCCTTTACTCGAGTCATCCTCGATCTCAACCTCTGCAAGTCATAACTGATTCACGAGTATACCTCAAACTTAAACCAATACAACACATAATTGTGCAATGAACTCATTGATAGTAGACTCCCCCACTTTTCTCAAGGCCATGGAATAAAACATTTGATAACTTACAATAACCATACCCCATTACTAAAGTGAGATTCAACTAAATCTTTCATAAGATCATGTAACACAAACCATCTAATACTTCAAATTATCTGCAAATCTCGCATTCAGCCTTGTAACAGTTAAGCCAACTTTCACAAGTGATTCAAACTCAAATTGCAACACATATAATTTACTAGTAATGGAGAACTCTCTACAAAAACAACGTAGGGATCACACAACCTTAGGACACCCCGTAGGAGATAAACCACCTACTTTGCCTCAAACTGACATATCTCTATACCCTTACACAACCACAACTACTACGCCATCACTTAATCTTCTTGAGTCTAAACTCATAACACAATATGAAATCTACTTCACTCCACAATTAAACAACATGAAAGATCCTTCAACACACCCATAAATCGAGACTGTACATAAAATCAAGCACCCAATAGTCCTTTTTACATCTCAAGCAAACTCTTCTCGTCACATTCAAACAATCTGAACACTTCCCATAGTCACATCATACTCGTAATATAGCCATTCAACCACTCATCGAGTCACAAATTCCACTCATAAGGACACTACTGGACGTATAAGTCCAAAAGCACATGCTCACACAATCAAAATCTTCGTGTGCAAGCTACAATCAAAACCTAGCCTCAAGTCCTCTAGACTGGCCCTTCATCTGCACACATAAATCACATCTCGCACCTCATCCATGGAATCATAGGTCGCCGGCATACAGCTGATACCGAGCGCTCACATGTGCATACGAATGCGTGGAAGGAATTCAAAGAGTTACGCTTCAAGCTGAATCAATGCCTCACGATAAAGAAAGAAAGATGGGAAGTTTATCCTAAATGCCCTCTAGCCTCTCGAAGATAGGTATGGACGTCATCATACCAATTCGCAAGACTCTACTAGACACTTACTCATGACTTGTAGAACCTAGAGCTCTGGTACCAACTTGTCACGACTAGAAATCCAACTAGTCATGATGGAACCTAACCTAACCCGCTAGGTAAGCCAATTGACAATAAACCAATACCAATGAAATTTAATGAGACAAATAAATAAAAGAAATTATCTAAATCTTATACATTTCCCAAGAACTGCTAGTACAAATCATGAGCTTTTAAGATTTAGAGTTTACAAAGCTGGTATAGAATAAATACGTCATCTGTTCGAAATGTACATAACAATTTTTTATAAATCTAAGGCTACCATGAATAAGAGGCAGCTACAACCGGAACACATTTACATCTTCAAACCCAGCTCCCTCCGATCATAGCAACATCAACATCCAACAATTGCACGCAAGATGAAAAAGTGTAGTATGAGTACAACCGACCCCATGTACTCAATAAGTAAAAAACCTAAGCTTATGCTGAAAGTAGTGACGATCTGGGACATAGGTCGGAGTCTGACACCATTAACCAACAACAGTTCATAAAAATATAATAATAGTAACAAAAGAAGTAACTGAAAGATAAAATTATCAGCACGTTCACAGTTCCAGAAAATAGGCCTGTTTTTCAAATAAATCAGTAAAAATACAAATCTTTTTACTGTAATCACCAAAAATATGAGTAATTTTGATAACTGTAATTATTCCCAAAAAGCTTTCAACGGGTAATTGTTTCATTTTCAAATGGCATGAGAAAAATACATCTATATGCCTATATGTCAACATGTGTGAGAAGTCAGGAATGACGTGATACCGTACAACATGAGGAAAGCACATCTCTATGCGTGTATGTCATCTGTACATGTCAATGCAATGTATCTCAGAGATGAACTCATGTACTCACACTCTTAGAGTACTCAATCTCACTATCTCACACTTTCCACTTATCATGCTCAATCACTCGAGATGCTCAGTCACTTAGGTATATGGTCAATCCAGCCCAGGGAAGATCCATCCCGAATATATACATAGCAACTGCCAATCAATCACTTAGTACTGTATAAGGCCAATCCAGCCCGGGGAAGATCCATCCCCAAATATAAATGTTTCGGGCAAGATTCATGCCCAGGGAAAGATCCATCCCTCAATATAAATCAACCGCACTCATTGGGGGTATGTGCAAACTCCGGAGGATCTCCTTCAGCCCAAGCTCTATATCAAGCCAAACATGGCATAAATCTATGATACCTATTGCGACGTGCGGCCCGATCCCATAAATATGTATAACCATAAGGCTCGTTGTGACAGGCAACCCTATCCACAGATACACATCCATAAGGCTCGTTGCAGAGTGCAATCCGATCCAGATATATACATATATCACTCATAGCTCGGGCCCTCAGCCTCACTCAGTTATCAATCTCTCCAATCTCTCGTGCTCACAATGTCATGAAACTCTCCCAAAAATGATGATATAATGTATCAATAAATAGCAACAGAGACTGAGATATGATATGCAATGAATAAATATGACTGAGTACGAAACTGCAATTTAAACATATAATTCAATAACAAAAATGACCTCAGTGGGTCCCAATAATACCAACATATGCCTAAGCATGATTTATAGCTCAGGTATTCTAACACATCGAGTACAGTGAAAATATTCGGAGAAGATAGCTACAAAGTTCCATGAAATCGGAATCAAAATTCACACGGTGCATGCCCACACGCCCGTCACTTAGCATGCGCGTCACCTCAACATCAATCACATAACACGCAATTCAGGGACTCATACCTTCAGCACCAAGTTTAGAAGTGTTACTTACTTCGAACAAGCCAAACCCATAACTGAAAAAGCCAGACGATGCTCCAAAATGCCATCCAACACGTACTGGCCTCCGAAAGACTCGAAACTAGCCAAAATCAACTCAAATACATCAAATAATGCAGAAGGAAACAAACTCAATCGATAAAGGTTGAATCTTTAATCAAAGCCCAAAAATCATCCCAAATCCAATCTGGGCCCGCACATAGGAATCTGACAAAACTTATAAAATCCGATAACTCATTAATTATAAGTCCAACCATACTAGTTTCACTCAAATCTGACTCCGAATCAATGTTCAAAACTCAAAAACTCACTTTATGAAACTTTAGGCTAAAACCCCAAATTTCTCTTTTGGAACCCTCTATCAAATGCCAACAACAAAGATAGATTCATGATATAAAATAAAAAATGAGTAGAGAATACTTAACCCAATTCATATGATGAAAATCACCTAAAAATTACCCAAATCCGGGCTCCTCATCTCAAAATATGACCAAATGAACAGACCCTTGTATTAAATATTTCCCCCCAGCTGTTCTACCTCGTTTTGTGTACCAAACTATCCCAAAACTCGCTTTTGATGTTTCCAAAGGATTTCGTGTGAAATTTCAGTCAAGATAGACTTTTGAATCACCCAATTTGGCTTTAACATGAGGAAGATATGATGTTTTGAAGTTCCAAATGATATCTGGAAATTTAAGGGATACAAAAGGACATTTTCGTAATTATTTTACACCAGAAAATCAGCAACGAAAGAATTTTCGTTTTAGCATCCAAAACTCATTTGGAACCTCCTGGATAGAAATCATATATGTTTTTCAATCATAAAACTTGCTACGAACTTGTTTGCGCACTCAAACCACCGAAAAGAGGTCATCTTGACCCGATATTAACCATGGTCAAACTCCAAATCCTTAACTTAAGTAGTTTCTCAATCAATGATCCAAAACACACCTGAGCCCCTCGGAACCTCATTCGATCATACCAATAAGTCTTAAAACACGATACAAACTTATTCGAAGCTTTAAATCACATCAAACAACATAAAAATGACGAATCATACCTCAAATCAAAAATCAATGAACTTTTAACTTTTAACTTCCAAAACTTGTGCCGAACCATACCAAATTAAATCGGAATGAACCCAAATTTTGCTCACAAGTCCCAAATGAAATAACGAAGCTATTTCAATTCCCGAAATCTCAATCCGAATCTGATATACTCAAAGTCAACTCTCGGTCAAACTTATGAGCTTTTCACACCTTCAAATTTTCATCTTTTGCCAATTTGTGCTGAAACCTTCTAGCAACATCCAAATACAAATCCGGGCATATGTCCGACTCCAAAATCACCACACGGACCTAACAGGCTCATCAAAACTTTGTTCCGAGGTCAAATTCACAAAAATCAAACTTGGTCAATTCTTCCTTAACCTTCATATTTATCGCCAAATAGAAGACATCACATCGTATGTGGTTAGAGGGGATGGAACCAAAGTAATAATAAATTGAACTCAAGCGATCAAAATAAGTGTTAAAAGAAAGGATGAGCGATATATTGTGCATGAAATAATCGCGTGCGCTATACGTTAATGGGTTCAGTTACCCCATTTGTATATCATGTGCTATATACGTCATTATTAAATTCAAGTTTGTCTGAAAAATCAAATACTTCCTTCGAGATACAACTGTAATACATTCATTTCATTCTATAACGTTTTTCTCCAATTATAAAAAGATCTACTATCTTATGAAGGGACCAACAATGAGACCCAGAACTACCATTAATTCCTCCTGCAGTCTCAAAGTTTTTGAATTTTTTCAATAAACCCAAGCATTGTTTCAAGGCTGCGATCATCTGCAAACAAACACCGTAACCTTGCCGTGATTTAATGCGGCAAAACCATAATTAACCGCCAATAATCCTTTTCTATTTTCCTTTTCCTTTTTATGAATACACTTATGAAAATATATTAATCTCAAGTTTTACTTCTCACTTAGAGATTTTTATTTCTATATATTTTTTATATTGATTTAAACCTCAATATTAAAGTTTTAACTTAACCTTTGCTATTTGTTCTCAAATTTCTATTGTTCTGTCACTTTGTTGCCGCTTCGAATTGAAATCTAGATTGGATATTCTAGAATTACAAAATATATTCGCGCACTAATTTTGCCAAACTAATTTAAAATCAACATTGTTAGCTATTTGAACAATTCAAAGCACTCCTTGAGTTTTTCATTTTTTAATAAGAAAATACGAAATACATATTCAAAATCTTCTCTAGTTTTTGCTAATTTGGATATCTGCTAAGTTTAAGGGCCAGTGAAAAGTGAAGACATAAGTTTAAATTTCACTGACAACCATTAAAAAGTTTCAAAACTTTGAATTAAAGATTAAATTTTATAAAATTATTATTTGTCTGGATTTAGTGTTGTTGTAAAATGATTGGAAATATCCTTTAGAGTCATGTAATAATTTTGAGGGAATTACATGAAGATTCGAGGTGATTTTGGTTAGAATTTCATATTGAAACTCGAAGAAAAATACATATACAATTTGTATATTAATTTTTTGTATGCCGGGTGTAGAAATAGCATACAAAATATATACAAATAACATAATTGTATATAAATTATATGTTTGACCGGATTATGTACAAAAAGAATGTATTTAAGTTTTAGATAAATTATAATTTTGATCATATTGAAATATAGTTTGTAAAAACTTTAGTTACTTTCTGTACATAAACATAGATAAACCAGGTAAATAATTTTAAAATTGTATATCTATACGAAAAAGTCCCATTCACATAGGTGTCTTTTTGGCCCATTTAACATTAAACCTTAGCAGATCACTTTAATTTAGGCTAACCTTATAATAACACCAACATACAATTATTCTAAATACAATATATGTGAATCTATAAAAAATAGGCAAAAGATCACTTTTAGCATATTGAAACTCGAAGAAAAATACATATATAGATTGTATATTTTTTGTATGTCGGGTGTCGAAATGACATAAAAATATATAAAAATAGCATAATTGTATACAAGTTGTATATAAATTATATGTAAATTGTAGTTTTGACCAGATTCTGTACAAAAAAAATTATATTGAAGTTATAGATAACTTGTGGTTTTGATCGAATTTAAATATATTTTGTAAAAAACTTTAGTTATTTTCAATAAATAAAAAAACTTAGATAAATCGGGTAAATAAGTTTAAAATTTCGTATCTATACGAAAAAGTCCCACTCACATAGGTGTCTTTTTGGCCCATATAACTTTAAACCTTAGTAAATCACGTTAGTTTAGCCAACCTTATAGTAATAACAACCAACATACAATTATTCTAAATATAATATATGTGAGTTTATAAAAAAATACGCAAAAGATCACTTTTAGCACACGACATACAAAAAATATACATATATATATATATATATATATATGTAT
>MDKI01051851.1:0-47771 GCA_005239505.1 Nicotiana paniculata | reverse complement strand
TTCATCATAATTCTTCTCCAACACCTGACCTCCGGCTGCTGCATCTACCACAGTTTTTGTTTGCGGATGGATCCCCTCAATAAAAGTGTGAACTAACACCTCATTTGTCTGATTGTGATGAGGACAGTCTCTGAGTAGCCCCTTGAATATTTCCCATGCTGAATATAACGATTCACCTGTTTTCCATCTAAAGGAGACTATCTCACTCCTGATCTTTGCGGTCTTTCCTGAAGGGAAGAACCTTGCCAGAAATTTTCTCGCCAGATCGTTCCATGTTGTGATGGAATTAGCTGGTTCTGCCTTCAGCCATCGCTTTGCTTCGCCCAATATAGAGAATGGGAAAAGCGTGAGCCTCACCTAATCTGGCGTGACCCCGTTAGTGATATAAGTATCACTAATCTCCAAGAAGTTCAGAATGTGCTGCTGTGGATCCTAGTGTGGAAGACCCAAAAACTGCCCTTGCATGAAGTAGTTGGATCATGCTTTGTTTCAGTTCAAAATGCCCAGTGATTCTGGGCTTCATAATGCTGGAGGTGACACTAGCAATACTGGGCATTGCCACCTCCTGAACAGCCATATGTTGTTCCTCTGCCATGTTCACAGGAACTCGGATGAAGTCCTGAATATTGTCTGTATCTCTTGCTTCTCGCAATCTCCTATGAAATGATCTCTCAAGTTCGGGGTCAAAGTCGTCAAGTCTATCCTGGCTTCTGACTCTACGCATTCACTCGAAGTTCCTGAGATTAGAGCAAAAATCATGTGACGTTAGACTCAATGAAATAACCAATTAAAGAAAGTAACTAAAAAGTAGTATATATTCAAGTCCCCGGCAACGGCGCCAAAAACTTGTTGGTCCAAAACGCACACGCAAGTATACGTGGTCGTAGCAAGTAATATAATGTTAAATCCAATGTCGAACTCACAGGGGCTTGCGTAAACTACTTGTTGAATCACTCTAATTGTTATTTAATCGAGCCAAAACAAAATCCAGGAATGTAACTAATTTATACTACGATTCTATGAAATAACTAATTATCAAGTGACAAGAATGTTATTGTGTGTATTCAGTAGAGACAAATATTCCAGGGTTGTGATCAATTCACCTCTCGTATTGCATTCTAATTAACTCTCCCTTTCATATTATTCACTCATGGTTTCTAATTAATCGATAATTGTTCTCGTAGCCTTCTCTCGAAGTACTACTCGCCTATTCTCAATAGATTAACGTCTATATTCCTATGAAATTAATCTATTAGAACGCATTAAGATTACGATGTTTAATTAAGCACGGTGACTAGGTATACTTCTATCCTAACCACAAATCCTCTCCTCTGAAGGGTTAAGATCGCGCTCTCTTCAATTCTTCTCTAATCTATATACGGCTTTCCCAAGCATAACATAGATAGTATATAGAACCGAATTGCTGGTCAAACAATTAAGCAATTAAACGCAGAATTGAAGAAACAACCATATATTGAGCGAACTATAATCAAGGTTAAGTTAATGTCGAATAACAATATTCATGGCTAAACCACAACCCCAGAACAATGGGTGTTTAGCGACTCATACTAGAATTAAACAATTGCATAAGTCTTGCATAAATGGAAAATACTAGAATAAGATGAAGAAAACTGATAATCCTTTGCTTCTTCAATGATCTTGTGTGTATATTCTCTCCAAAAAATGGCATCCTCTTCAAAGTTGTATTTTTGGATCTATTTATATGTTTGGGACAAACTCTAAATGTGTAGGAGACTTCTATTCCAACCGGGAAATACTTAAAACCTTCAAAACTCGGAATTTACCGGACCAGGGACCCCAGGCGTAAAGCCCCAAACGCCCAGCTAAAGCCTGGGTAGGCCAGGCATTTGGGCTCTAACGCCCCAGTAACGCCTGGGTATGGCTGGCGTTTGGACTGAAATGCCCGGCTAACGCCGGGTTATACCAGGCTTTTGGACTAAAACGCTCGGCTATGGCCCGGGTCACTCCGTTTCGACATTTGAGCGTATTTTTGACGTTTATGCACCCATTTAGCTAGGCTTCCATCTCCAATTCACCTACACATAAAATAGACTGCATTATGCACATATAACATGTATTTTTATCACAAAAGCACATAAAATGTAAGGTACATGATGCTTAAAACTATGGATTCTAGCCACGCATCAGATATGCTGACAAAGGCGGTGGTTGCAGATAAACATGAATTTTGCAGAAAATTGGTAGGCATGAAGCCTGTCAATAGTTCCTCTGCTTGAAGACAAATTTGTCCCCTTGGATAGAGGGGGATTTTGTTGGGCACATGCCCATATTGTCCAGCCAAGGGCCTAATCCTATTCTCTTTTGGTTTCATTCCTATTCAGAATTAGGCTAGGTGTTTATTCCTATTTAGAGTTGGTTTTGTCTTTAAGAGAAAGCACCACTCATGATCTATAAATAGGACAACCTTGGAGAATTGTTCTATGCTCATTGATACAAGTCTTTAAAAGACTTAAGCACATAAGAGTAGTTTTTGAGAGAGCTTTCATCAAGAGAGAAGATAGAAGAAAAGCATGTGTTTAACAACTGATTTTTATTCCGACTAGCCAACTTTAAATCATATTTTCCGATTCGTTAACTGTTGGATCGGACTGAAATTTTGACTGAGAGTTTGTAACATTTTGTTCTTCGATTTGAACGGTGAAGATCGGATTTTGAGTTTTGTAGCATCTGATTTAAAACCCATAACAACAGCTCTAGTTTTGTTACTTCTCTTCTTTTCTTCAACTGATTTGACGTTGCTCTTGTTGCTCCGTATTTGAAACTTGTTGTGTAGCCAGTTTGGTTTTGAATTTTAAAAATCGACCAAATTCGGTTTTGATTTTGATTTTTATTAAAAAATAACCGAAAAAATTGAACTAAACCGAATATAGATGTAGTTATTTAAAACTTATCATTATACCTATATATATGTACATTTTTATACGAAGTTTCTAAAATTTTATGTTACATTTTAATAGTTTGTACTTTTAGTCAAGTTCTTTGCTATTATAATAATCTAGTTCTTTGCATTTAATTCTAGTTTGGTTAGTAGTTTTGTTTTTCTAAGTACAAGAATTTATTTCATGTTAAAAATAATTTTCTTTTAATTGAGTCCTAAAATTATTCATACTATTTGGTTCAATTATCATCAATATGTCTTGGTAAATGATAGATTTCTTAAAGAGCAATTGGTTTGATAGTGTTATGTTGAAAATGCAGTCGCTGAAATATGTGTTTGGTAGTGTATATCTTATATTTAAGAAAAAACTGATAAATAACCGAAAAAACAAAAAACCCGACCTACACTGAATCGATAAAATCCGACTCAATTGGTTTGGTTTGGTTTCACTATTTGAAAAATCGACTTACTTAATTTAGTTTCTTTTCAAAAAAAAATCAATCCAAATCGAACCATGAACACCCCTGCCTATGGAAGCCAAAGAAAAAAGTATTATTAGCTACTTGATCCCTATTTTTGCTCTTCTTCTTTTTTTCCTTTTTTTTTTCCTATCCTTTTTTTCGTCACCTTTTCTCCTTTTATTTTCTATCTCCTTGTTTCTCTTTTTTCTCCTTTTCTTTTTCGTTTCTTGTTTCTTTCTTTTTCGTTTCTTGTTTCTTTCTTTTTCTGCTTCGATTCATTTTTCCTTAAATTAAATTTTTTTTTTCTCTTTCGTTTGATTTCATTCAATTCTTTTCCTCTTTTTTTATTTTTATTTTTATACCACAAGAAAAACTTATAGGTGATTTTATTTTTGTATTGTTCCTCTATATATGATAAAAAATAAGTGAAAGCATATACCTTTTACTTTTTTTATTTTTTTCTTGATATAAACTATAGTAAAACTTTTATCTTTCATTTTTTCTTAAAAATGTGTGTATTAGATATTTCAAGCATATTGTCTTTGAAAATAGTAAATTAGTATAACAAAATAATATATCTGTATAATAAAATAATATATTAGTGTTTAATATTATCATAAAATATTTTACATAGTAGTATACTAGCATCGTGCATAAATATATCAAACAGATATATAACTATTTTATATCTATTCCTAAATCTACTTCACATAGTAAATAATATCTCCGCGGAACTCTGACAAATACTTCATTTAAGAAAAAGCTTGAAAAGAGTATGACAACTCCGTTGAAAATTTAAAAGAGGACCCGATTAGAAATTTCTAATAATTAAGAAAGAATCCAGTTATAACAGCATATACTGTTATAGTCTAGTATAACAACATATTGCTATAGTAAACTATATACTGTTGGATTATATTTCATATACCAAAAATAACATATAGTATATCAAAATGGTATCTTACGTTCTTTGTTCAACGTCTACAATCTCTTTGAAATTGCCTCAAGATATTCAACATAATTTTTCCGAATTGACTCTAAAATCTCCACAAAAACGACTCAAAATTTAACCATGATCTACGGTCAATTATTCAAGCACACCTTAGTTAAACTCGAATCAAAATAACTACAAATTCAACAAACTCATTTTATGAATTTTAAGTTTCAAGATCCTTCAACGGTAGATTTGATTTTCTCACAATAAATCTCCAAAAGAATCAGCGTTAGCACAATAATCTACACATCATTTAACAACATCTGATGAATTTCAATAGCTAAATACTTCAAACAAACACAAATTTAGTCGATTATCTATTCGTAAATATAAATAAAATAACTCAAAAAACCCTTAAAGCATCTATTCAATTTGTATAAGAATAAAATAAAGAACCCACCACATTATATTTCACCGTCTTTAACCCAACAAGAGAAACCACCTATGGTGGCATAAGATTTTTGTATTTGAATATCTGTATACGGTCGAAATCAGGTGTGCTCGATTTCATCAGTTCGAAAAGGTCACCCCGAGGTCAAGTTCAGATGAATCAAGATAGATCGGACCCGAGGCTACTGAAGAAGCGCAGACCTCGAGAACCAAAGCACACAACATCGGTGGGCTAAGTATAAGCTACCTCGAAATAATACCATTTTAGGCTTGTACCAGAATGGGCGGGAATTCCATAATGGCACAAAGATCGAGGCGTAAATCCCATAATAGACTTGTACGAATTCGTACAAATCAGTTAGACAGCTGTACAAATTAGATTACCTGCCAGAAATAGAAATGTACCTTATTTAGGACTCCCATATTATATAAAGGGGAGCCCATTCATTTGTAAACATCATCAATCATTGACAAAGAATATACAATCTTACTTTTTGTCCTCATCTCTCAGAATTGTTCTTTAGTTTCTCTTTGCTTTATTCTACTGTTCATTTGAAGCCTTCTCGAGGTTATCTTGGCTCGAGGTCGAGGCCTGCTCACGCATTGATTTGATCTATCGAGCTCACTTAATTCACACACTTATCTTCTCGATTATCAATCAGTATTGGATTAAATTACATATCTTTTAGACCTCAACATAAGTTTAACTGTTACTCAGATTTTTAGGGTAAACAGTTTGGCGCCTACCGTGGGGCTAAAGATAATAGTGGTTATTTCAGTGCTGATTTCGATAACACACGTTATTTTCGCACTTGTTCTTGTAAAAGACTCTTTGTTTTCAGGTTGAAATATGTCAAACTCGCAAAACTCACCCATGCATGGTAGTGATGGCCTCGGATTTCACGGGGAAAATGAAAATGTAGTTGCTTCAAGGGCCGGTGTACCGCCGCTTAACCGCGGGGTAGTGCCGATTGTAGAACCAGTCGATGTTGGTTAGCACGTTGCTCTAAATGCGGACTAGGTGCAGACATCGGAGGGAGTATACGCAGGGAGGTCTGACCTGGTGGTCAAGGAACACAAAGTCTAGGACATGGGGGAGTTAGCCTCCAAGTAATCTTCGAAATGCTACAAGCTCAACAAATTGCTATTGCTCAACTACAAAGCCATCAAAAAACTCCAAGCGTGGCGGATCCAGAAACCACTCGTCGAACTGAGCCGGTGCCCGAGAGGTCGAATGATAATGGATCGGGGACTGACCCTGCAATCATGAGAATGCTCGAGGAACTCACCAAAAGGAACGAATCAAGAGAAAAGAGGATCGAAGATAATGGATCGGGGACTGATCTCGCAATCATGAGAATGCTTGAGTAACTCACCAAAAGGAATGAATCAAGAGAAAAGAGGACCGAATATAATGACAAAAAGGTGGAGACGTACAACTCCCGAGTCGACCAGATACCGGGGGCACCTCCGATTTTGAAGGGTTTGGATTCCAAGAAGTTCATGCAAAATCCTTTTCCCCCGAGCGCGGCCCCGAAGCCTATTCCAAAGAAGTTCCACATGACGGAAATACCCAAATACAACAGGACCACCGATCAGAACGAGCACATCACTACATACACATGCGGTATAAAGGGAAACGACTTAGAGGACGATGAGATCGAGTCCGTTTTGCTAAAAAAATTTGGGGAAACTTTAGCTAAGGGAGCAATGATTTGGTATCACAACTTGACCCCGAACTCTATCGATTCATTCACCATGTTGGCAAATTCATTTGTAAAGGCACACGCTGGTGCTATAAAGGCTGTAACTAGAAAATCGGACATTTTCAAGATTAAACAAAGGGACAACGAAATATTGAGGGAGTTCGTGCCCCGATTTCAGATGGAACAAATGGAGTTACCACCAGTCTCCGATGATTGGGCCATTCAAGTGTTCACACAAGGGTTGAATGAGCGAAGTTCGATAGCATCACGGCAGTTGAACTAGAATCTGGTTGAATACCCTGCTGTTACATGGGCAGACGTGCATAATCACTACCAATCAAAGATCAGGGTCGAGGACGACCAGTTGGGAGCCCCCTCGGGGTCAGTTCACCCGAAAAGGTTAGCGGTAAAGGCTTCGAGGGATAAAGACAGAGAACCGAGGTCAAATATAGAAAGATACCAGCCATATGTCTCAGATCGAAGAAGCAGCAGTTCGGGGCACTATCCCCCCTCTCCCCCGAAATGATCGAAGAAACGATCGGGTGCAAAGTTCTCGGGGACTCATGAGTAAGAATGGATTTGACAAGCATACTGATACAGCAGAAGCACCTCGATTATCAGAGTATAACTTCAGCGTCGATGCCTCAGCTATCGTTTCGGCCATTGGAAGGATTAAAGATACCAGGTGGCCTAGGCCTATACAAACTGACCCTTATCAAAGGAATCCTAACTTGATGTGTAAATATCATGGTGCACATGGCCACAAGATCGAGGACTGTAGACAATTCAGAGAAGAGGTAGTTTGGTTGTTCAATGAAGGTCATATTCGAGAGTTCCTCGGTGACAGGGCCAAAAATCACTTCACAGAAAGAGATGCCAATAGAAATAATGAGCAGGGAGAACCACAACATATCATCCACATGATTGTTGGTGGGGTCGACATCCCACAAGGACCTGTTTTCAAACGCACCAAAGTGTCGATTACAAGAGAGGAACAGGCCCGAGATTATATGTCCGAAGGCACCCTTACATTCAACGATGAGGAAACAGAAGGTCTCTCTCAGCCCTATAACGACGCCCTGGTAATTTATATTTTACTAAATAAAATTCAAGGTAAACGTGTTCTTGTGGATCCAGGTAACTCGGCCAACATAATCAGATCGAGAGTTGTAGAGCAGCTCGAGCTTCTAGATCAAATCATACCATCATCTCGAGTCTTAAACGGCTTCAACATGGCTAGCAAAACAACGAAGGGTGAGATCATCCTTCCCGTGAATGTAGTCAGGACCATCTAGGACACAAAATTTCATGTCATCGAAGGTGACATGAGATACAATGCATTGCTCGGAAGGTTGTGGATCCACAACATGATCGACTCTTCACCAGATGATGAAGTTTCCAACAAAAGATGGTGTGAAAATAGTTTATGGGGAGCAGCACACAAAAAATGAGATGTTTGCAGTTCATGATTTGACACCAGCGCCGACACCTTCGACCTCGGAGAAATCAAACATCAAAGACAAGCAGATAGATAAATAGCAATCACAGTCCACATCCTCGACTGAATCCGAGGAACAGGTACTCGAGGACGAAGAAGAATATTTACTCACCTCTTGAGCCTTCGTCGCTCCCGAGGAATCAGATGCAACAAAGTCCACGGTCAACTAGAGCAGGTGATATTGATCGAACATCTACCAGAACGAAAAGTATACCTAGGAACGAGATTAACCCCCAAACTCATGAAAAAACTCATTCAATTCCTTATCAATAACATAGATTGTTTTGTGTGGTCCCACTTAGACATGACAGGGATCCCACCGAAGATAACAACACATCGTCTAAGTCTCGACTCCAGGTTTAAACCGGTAAAGCAAAAGAGAAGGCCGCAGTCCGAGGTAAAACATGCGTTCATAAAGGACGAGGTAACTAAACTTCTCAAAATAGGGTCCATTAGGGAAGTAAAATATCCCGAGTGGTTAGCTAATATGGTCATAGTTCCTAAAAAAGGAAACAAGCTTAGAATGTACGTAGATTATAAAGATTTGAACAAGGCATGCCCTAAAGACTCCTTTCCATTGCCTAACATCGATCATATGATCGACGCCACGGCCGGCCACGAGATCCTTACTTTTCTCGATGCCTACTCCGGGTACAACCAAATTCAAATGAATCGGAGGACCAGGAAAAGACTTCATTTATTATGAAGTATGGAACATATTGTTACAATGTAATGCCCTTCGAGCTAAAAAATGCGGGAGTTACATACCAACACCTAGTTAATAAAATGTTCGAACAACAGATAGGTAAATCAATGGAAGTTTACATTGATGATATGCTAGTTAAGTCCTTGCGCGCAGAGGACCATTTAACTCACTTGCAGGCAACGTTCGAGGTTCTGAGAAAATACAACATGAAACTCAACCCCGAGAAATGCGCTTTCGGATTCGGCTCGGGCAAGTTCCTGGGTTTCATGGAATCAAATAGGGGGATCGAGATCAACCCCGAAAAAATTAAAGCCATCGAGGAAATCACCATCGTGAACAATGTGAAGTCCGTACAACAGCTGATCGGGCGGATAGCTGCTTTGGGAAGATTTATCTCGAGGTCATCGGATCGGAGTCACAGATTCTTCTCTTTGCTCAAAAAGAAGAATGATTTTTCATGGACTCCTGAATGTCAGAAAGCGTTGGAGGAATTAAAATGGTACTTACCGATCCCACTCTGCTTCACACTCCGAAGGCAGATGAGAAACTATACTTATACTTGGTCATGTCCGAGGTAGCGGTAAGCGGCGTGCTAGTTCGGGAGGAGCAAGGTACACAATTTCCTGTTAATTATGTAAGTCGAACCTTAGGAGATACTGAAACCAAGTATCCACTTTTAGAGAAGTTAGCACTTGCATTAATAAGTGCATCTAGAAAATTGAAACAATATTTCCAAAGTCACCCTATATGTGTGTTAACTACTTGTCCACTTCAAAATATTTTTCACAAGCCCGAGTTATCGGGCCGATTGGCCAAATGGGCCATCGATCTTGGTGGGTACGATATTGAATATCAACCACGAACGGCTATCAAGTCCGAATTCTAGCAGACTTTGTGGCTAATTTTACTCCTACCCTAGTACCCGAAGTAGAGAAGGAACTTCTACTAAAGTCAGGTACGTCGACGGGTGTATGGACCCTTTTCACAGACGGTGCCTCGAATGTGAAGGGGTCCGGGCTCGGCATTTTTTTAAGACCACATACGGATAGCACTATTTGACAATCTATTAAAACTTCTAGATTAACTAACAATGAGGTCGAGTACGAGGCCATGATTGCAGGTTTCGAATTATCCAAAAGCCTGGGAGCAGAGGTCATCGAAGCCAAATGCGACTCTATGTTGGTAGTGAACTAAGTGAACAAAAGCTTCGAGGTTCGAGATGATAGGATGCAGAGATATTTAGACAAGTTACAGGTGACATTGCACCACTTCAAGGAGGGGACATTGGATCATATACCTCGGGAACAAAATAGTGAGGCTGATGCACTTGCGAATTTGGGTTCATCAGTCGAAGAAGATGATTTTTTCCCGGGGACTATTGTTCAATTGTCGAGGTTTGTGGTCGAATAAGGTCACGCTGAGATAAACTCTACAAGTTTGACTTGGGACTGGAGGAACAAATATGTCGAGTATTCGAAGCACGGAAAGCTCCCTTCGGACCCTAAAGAATCGAGATCCCTATGAGCTAAAGCATCCCGATTCGCACTGGATGAAAACAATATGTTGTACATGAGGACCTTCGATGGACCATTAGCCGTATGCTTAGGACCGGGGGACACCGATTATGTTTTGGGAGAAATCCACGAAGGCACTTATGGGAACCACTCTGCCGCTGACTCTTTGATTCACAAAATTATTAGGGTTGGATACTACTAGGACAGCATGGATAAAGATACTAAAGGGTTTGTTCGAAAATGTGACAAATGCCAAAGGTTTGCACCGATGATCCATCATCCCGGTGAAAAATTCCATTCAGTCCTATTCTCGTGGCCATTCATGAAATGGGGGATGGACATCGTAGGCCCCCTGCTCACGGAACCAGGTAAGGCTAAGTTCATTTTGTTATGATTGACTACTTTTCAAAGTGGGTAGAAGCGCATGCCTTCGAGAAAGTAAGAGAAAAAGAAGTCATAGACTTCATATGGGACCATATCGTGTGCCGGTTCGAGATACCCGCTGAAATAGTATGCGACAATGGGAAATAATTTATCGGCAGCAAGGTGACAAAGTTCCTCGAAGAACACAAAATAAAAAGGATTTTATAACCACCATGCATCAACTTGTATTAGCTCCGTTTGAGCAGCTTCGGTGTCCTTCAAATATACGGCAACAGTTTTATCAGCCGTAACCTGAATCTTCTTGGCCTTGGCCTTGGCCCTGGCTTCAGAAACTTTGGCTTCGGCCTTGGCAAGATTGACTTCGAGCTCAGCAACTTTTTTGGCCTGGGCCGAACTGCTCTCTTTTTCATTCCGAAGTTGAACCTCGGCATCAGCTAATTTGCCGGTGCAGCCTCCTTTGCCGCAACCAGGAGGTCCATCTTTTCTTTCCATTGGTTGCACTCGGATTTGACCCGACAAACCACACATTGAAGCTGCTCCAACATCTCCACCTTCTGTTGCAGCTGAGATATCGAAGTATTAGCCTCCGAATTTGGGAGGGGAAGTGCATACTTTTTCAAAACGTTAGTTACCTGCTTCTCAAGCTCGTCCTTATATTCTCGAGCCTTGGTCAACTTCGATCGAAGGTTTTTAAGTTCCTCCTCCTTTTGGTCACTAAGGAGCCTCAAGGCCTTCTCCTCGCCCAAGGATATTTTTAGATCAACCTCACATTGGCTCAGCTCGACCTTAAACTTGGTAAACGCTTACAAAGAAAAGAAGCGATCAATCGAAGCGAGGAAGAAAAATTGCAACATTAAGAGAGTTGCAGCATTAAGAATTGAGGCTTACCTTATATAAGAGACGTTTGGCCTCTTCAAAGGTCGAGGACGCATCGATGAAATCGGCATCATTGACCCTGGTGAAACAACCCTAGAAAGGATCATCCTCACTAAGGGCTCCACCTAACTCGGGCGTTTTTAGGGCTTGGGCATCCATTATGGTTTCTTCAAAGTAGGGTGGTAAAGAAGAAGATTGACCCATTGTCAAGGCCCCGGGCAGGTCGCCCGAGGCACTCTAATCGATCATGGGCATTTCAAAACTTGCCTTCTTTGTGGTACTCGTCGGAAGCTGCAGAGCGATTGTAACCTCTGGCAATTCAAGAGCTTTGTCCATCCTTCGAGGTCTCCTCACCTCGGGGTGTGGTCTCAGGCTTGGAGGGGTTAGCAGCTTTGGCCTATTTTCTGACTCAGGTCATCAGAGCCGAATCTTCGACCTCATCATCCTCGTCGTCCAAGAACTGGTGGACTGAATCTATGTCCACATGAACAACGTTCTTCTTGCGCCTCCGAGCAGGACCCACTTTATCTTGAAGGTCTTCGGCTTCGAAGCCCTTTTCCTTTTGTTGTCCTTTTTTGGCTTTGGGGCGTGGGATTCCGTCTTCTCCCCTAGAGGGGCCGTTCTTATCTCGAAAAAATCACCAATGCATGCACAAATAAAAACCAAGTGTGAGGAAGGAGGACTCTTCAATGAAGAAAGGAGTATCGAGGATTTTACCATGGTGTTTTGCTTCCACTTGCCCTTCGACAAGTCATGCCACTTGCATTTATCATACGAGGAGGTAACAGCCAACTTCCAGACCCAGTCCTCGAGATCGGGGACTGCATGGGGCATCCAAGGGACCACTAAAATGAAGGAAAGAATGTCATGTAAATAATAAATGCAGAAAGGTGCTAAGGAAACAGGCTCCACTTACGGTCGAAGTTCCATTCTCGGGGAACGACCTTTGTTCCTCGGGGATGACATTGGAGGTCCTCACTCGGATGAACCAGATCATCCAGCCTCGATCCCTATCCTCATCATTTCTGGCGAAGAACGATTTGGTCGACCGACATTGGAGTTTGATTAGTCCTCGGAAGCGTTGAGGCCGGTACAAAAGAATGAGATGGTTAAGGGTGAACTAGAGCCCCTCGGCCTTGCTGATAAAAAATCGGAGCATTATCACTATCCGCCAAAAGGACGGGTGGACTTGACCCAGGGTAACCTGGTGTCTGTTGCAAAATTCGATCACAATTGGATCAAGGGGACCCAACGTGAAGGGGTAAGTGTATACACTTAAGAAACCTTCCTCGTGGGTCATAATATCCTCTTCACGAGTGGGGATCTGTATCACGACCTCGTCCCCCCAAACACATTCCTTCCTCACGCCATCAAGATGTGTCTTTGTTATCGAGCATATGTACCTCGAAGCGAGCTCACATCGACCGGAAACATCGGGCAGATTCTCGACGGTGAAGTCTTTCTTCAAGGTACAGCCGCCGCGTACAATTTTATGAAGGGTCGGCGCCTTACCACCAGCCGGAAGGGAGGAAGAAGAGGAGGTTCCCTCTTTTTGAGGGACAACTTTAGAAGTTTTAGCCATTTATTCTGGTAGAAATAGGGGGAAAGAGATAAGATTTGGTAGTTTTTTAGCGTTAAGAAAGCGGAAGAACCGGTGGCAGAAGAGGAAGAGGAAGAAAAGAGATACAAATGGGAGTAAAAATCCTCAATAAGTCAAATGGCCAAGTATTTATAGGAAACCGGCGACCATTCGTTGGCACTAGTGGCCGACCAGTGCTGTCGCGCATTTAATGTTTTGGGGAAGCGAACCGATGGGACGTTTCGATCACTCCAATGCGTACTTCACGAGGATGATGTCATTATTAGGGACTTCGGAAATTTGAGATTCAAACCGTTTCATATCATTTTATGCTAAGAAACACGGGGACTATATGTATACGGTCGAAATAAGGTGTGCCCGATTTCATCAGCTCGAAGAGGTCATCCCGAGGTCGAGTTAAGATGAATCAAGATAGATGGGGCCCGAGGCTAGTGAAGAAGCGTAGACCTCGAGAACCAAAGCACACAACATCAGTGGGCTAAGTATAAGCTACCTCGAAATGATACCATTTTAGGCTTGTACCAGAATGGGTGGGAATTCCACAATGGCACAAAGATCAAGGCGTAAATCCCGGAATAGACTTGTACGAATTCGTACAAATCCGTTAGACAGCTGTACAAAATAGATTCCCTGGCAGAAATAGAAATGTACCTTATTTAGGACTCTCCTATTATATAAAGGGGAGCCCAGTCATTTGTAAACATCATCAATCATTGGCAAAGAATATACAATCTTACTTTTTGTTCTCATCTCTCAGAATTGTTCTTTAGTTTCTCTTTACTTTATTCTATTGTTCATTTGAAGCCTTCTCGAGGTTATCTTGGCTCGAGGTCGAGGCCTGCTCACGCACTGATTCGATCTATCGAGCTCACTTAATTTATCTTCTTGATTATCAATCAGTATTGGATTAAATTACATATCTTTTAGACCTCAACATAAGTTTAACTGTTACTCAAATTTTTAGGGTAAACAGTTTGGCGCCCACCGTGGGGCTAAAGATAATAGTTGTTATTTCAGTGCTGATTTCGATAACACACGTTATTTTCACACTTGTTCTTGTCAAAGACTCTTTGTTTTCATGTTGAAATCTGTCAAACTCACAAAACGCACCCATGCACCATAGTGATGGCCTCGAATTTCACGGGGAAAATGACAATGTAGTTGCTTCAGGGGCCGGTGTACTACCGCTTAACCCCGGGGTAGTGCCGACTGCAGAACCAGTCGATGTTGGTTCGCGCGTTGTTTTAAATATGGACTTAGGTGCAGACATCGGAGGGAGTATACGCAAGGAGTTCCGACCTGGTGGTCAAGGAACGTAGAGTCCAGGACATGGGGGAGTTAGCCTCCAAGTAATCTTCGAAATGCTACAAGCTCAGTAGTTTGCTATTGCTCAACTACCAAGCCATCAAAAAACTCCAAGCGTGGCGGAGCCAGAAACCGCTCGTCGAACTGAGCCGGTGCCCGAGAGGTCGAATGATAATGGATCGAGGACTGACCCTGCAATCATGAGAATGCTCGAGGAACTCACCAAAAGGAACGAATCAAGAGAAAAGAGGATTGAAGATAATGACAAAAAATTGGAGACATACAACTCTCGAGTCGACCAGATACTGGGGGAACCTCCGATTTTGAAGGGTTTGGATTCCAAAAAGTTCATGCAAAAGCCTTTTCCACCGAGCGCGGCCCCGAAGCCTATTCCAAAGAAGTTCCACATGACGGGCATACCCAAATACAACGTGACCACCGATCCTAATGAGCACATCACTACATACACATGCGGTATAAAGGGAAACGACTTAGAGGACGATGAGATCGAGTCCGTTTTGCTGAAAATATTTGAGGAAACTTTATCTATGGGAGCAATGATTTGGTATCACAACTTGCCCCCGAACTCTATTGATTCATTCGCTATGTTGGCAGATTCATTTGTAAAGGCACACGCTGGTGCTATAAAGGTTGCAACTAGAAAATCGGGATTTTTCAAGATTAAACAAAGGGACAACGAAATATTGAGGGAGTTCGTGCCCCGATTTCAGATGGAACAAATGGAGTTACCACCAGTCTCCGATGATCGGGCCATTCAAGCTTTCACACAAGGGTTGAATGAGCGAAGTTCGATAGCATCACGGAAGTTGAAGCAGAATCTGGTTGAATACCATGTTGTTACATGGACAGACGTGCATAATCACTACCAATCAAAGATCAGGGTCGAGGACGACCAGTTTGGAGCCCCCTCGGGGTCAGTTCACCCGAAAAGGTTAGCAATAAAGGCTTCAAGGGATAACGACAGAGAACCGAGGTCAAATAGAGAAAGATACCAGCCATATGTCTCGGATTGAAGAAGCAGCGGTTCGGGACACTATCCCCCCTCTCCCCTGAAATGATCGAAGAAACGATCGGGTGCAAAATTCTCGGGGACTCATGAGTAAGAATGGATTTGACAAGTATACTGATCCCTCAAAAGCACCTCGATTATCAGAGTATAACTTCAGCGTCGATGCCTCAGCTATCGTTTCGGCCATTGGAAGGATTAAAGATACAAGCCTAGGCCTATACAAACTGACCCTTCTCAAAGGAATCCTAACTTGATGTGTAAATATCATGGTGCACATGGCCACAAGATCGAGGACTGTAGACAATTAAGAGAAGAGATATCTTGGTTGTTCGACGAAGGTCATATTCGAGAGTTGCTCGGTGACAGGGCCAAAAATCACTTCAGAGAAAGAGATGCCAATAGAAAGAATGAGCAGGAAGAACCACAACATATCATCCACATGATCGTTGGTGGGGTCGACATCCCACAGGGACCTGTTTTCAAACGCACCAAAGTGTCGATTACAAGAGAGAAACGGACCTGAGATTATATGCCCGAAGGCACCCTTACATTAAACGATGAGGAAACAGAAGGCCTCTCTCAGTCCCATAACGATGCCCTGGTAATTTATGTTTTACTAAATAAAATTCAAGTTAAACGTGTTCTTGTGGATCCAGGTAACTCGGCCAACATAATCAGATCAAGAGTCGTAGAGCAGCTCGGGCTTCTAGATCAAATCATACAAGCATCTCAGAATTGCTCTTTAGTTTTTCTTTACTTTATTCTATTGTTTATTTGAAGCCTTCTCGAGGTTATCTTGGCTCGAGGTCGAGACATGCTCACGCATTGGTTTGATATATCTTGCTCACTTAATTCACACACTTATCTTCTCAATTATCAATCAGTATTGGATTAAATTACATATCTTTTAGACCTCAACATAAGTTTAATTGTTACTCAGATTTTTAGGGTAAACAATATCCAAACACAGATGTTGAAGCTTATTATGCTTCATAACGATGCTCAGCTAGTAGTACTCTCTCCCCATCCCCAAATAAGAACCAAATTATTTTTATAGGGGTGAGCAGTATAAGCATTATATATTTAATGGAGTTCTTTAAAATATATCCTCCACTTACTAATTATCGAAAATGATATAAATTTCTTTTGAGGACAAATTCAAGAAGAAAGAAAATGATGGAAAACATATGCGTAAAGGAAAAATGAGTAGTCGGGTAATTAAGTTAGACCGCAAAGCAACAAAATGTAAGAGAATTCAATATAAATAAAAACGGGTAATTAAATTGGATTACAAGAGTATTTAGCATATATTTCCCTAAATTTTATGCAAGCCCTGTAATTCTTCTCCTTATTTTACAACTCTTACTCGTAATATCAAATCCAGAAAATGCATGCAAACCAAACAAATAATGTTAATTTCCAAGTTCCGATCCAAAAAGGGGTCACGTGATGAGCACTTGACATTATTTAATTGCACTTTTCGTCCTGATCTGCTATCTGTTTGTGATTTCTTTGAGGCTGAACTTGTAATATTTAATGATTTAACGATACACGTGCGTCAAAGTTTTTTTCTTTTCTTTTCTGTAATCACTATTTATTATATTACAAATGAATAATAAAATACGTGCTCGACTTTCAGTTGATAATGTCATATGTCGGAGGTCTCAGTTTGGTCCGAAAGTTAAAAGGAAATAGAATAGTCTGACACATAATCGTACGATGACACTCGTTAACAAGGGCCGAAAATAGTTTCAAGGGCATCTCCGATCTTTACTTCTCGTTCAAGTTCTAAAAATGGAGATTTTCTCATTCTTGGAACAATTTTACACCAACCATTTCTTTATTTTTTTCTTCAAAAGAAAATATTCTTTTTTATATTCTTCTCTCTCTTCTATATTATATTATTATCTTTCATTTCAATTTTATTTTTTAATTTTTATTAAACAAATTCTATCTTTTATTTTTATTAATTTGTAATTTCCATTAAAACAATTCCATAAAATTTTAAATAATATAATTTGTAAGAGATTATTATAGATTAACTAATAATTTTAAATAAAAGTGAAATTATTGCGATACAAGATTAATTAAATATATATTACATAACGATAAAATTCATTCCAAATACTACGTAAATATTCAACTTCAACATCTAGTATTCTTCCATAAATGATCTATTAATGCATTACGGAGTGCAAAATGAGCATCTTTGTCCTTAATTCTTCTATGTCGAGCATCTTTCAATTTTAGCAACATCTAATATTTATATTCGCACCTTTTAATTTTAGCAACATCTAATATTTTATATTCGCACCTTTCAATTTTAGCAACATCTAATATTTTATATTTGCACCATTTATTTTTTTAGATGATTATATATTTTTTTGTACAATTATAACTTATAATAAAATTAACTTACAATTTTACATAAAAATAATAAATTTACAAAAATTAATTTATCAAAATTATACGCCAAAGTTAAGATGTAAAACTAATATTATAAAGATATTACATAAACATAATTAGGTATATATAAAGAGATGAATAAAAAGAGTTAAATAATAGAATAATAATAAAATATGCATAAATAGTAAAGGGGAAGATGAATAGTGTCCCCTATATTTGGAGGAACACTATTCATCCCCGTTTTGGGGGCAAAAATGGAAGAGGATTGGAGCTCCATTATGGCAAAAGTTGCCCCCATTATGGAGAAATAGGGGAGGGTTGGAGATGACCTAAGGGGGCCGTTTCGTATGGTGCATAAGAATAGTGTTGAATATGGTGTATTAGTAATGCTGATATTAATTATGTTTGCATTAATTATGTTGGCATTAATTATGCTGACATACTTCTTATCTATTGTTTGTTTTGATGTTTTAAAGCATTGCACTTTCTAAAAGAATTATTTATTTACAAAAATACCCTCCTAAACCGTCCATCACTTTATTTTTTTAAAAGAAACATATGTTGAGGAATGTTTTTATAAGAAAAATATTTAAAAAAGTTATTTGATTTGTCTATTTTTGAAGTATGGTACTGAATAATTATTTATAAATAATGAAATATGTTAAAGTACTTATTTATCTACTAGGGATAAAATTTTATTTTTCACTTTCTTGAATTATTAGGCAGAGAAAGTTTGAATTAAAAAAATAAAAGCAAAATGAGTTGATTACAAGTGCATTCCAGTACGCAGTAGTAGAATACATATTTATAAATTTACAATGAAAAAATTAGCGGATGATAGATATAAATTGCGGGAGCAATTTCAGTATCTAACATTACATCAAACTTGCATTAATATAATTGTATATTATAATCAGGCATAAATTTTGAAGGCAATTTTGTCCTTAACTAAGCTAATGCATGCATTAAAACCTATTACATTGTTAACATCGTGATTTTTTATGCATTAATTATGCATAAGATAATACCAAATAAGGGGAATAACTAATACTTGTATAATTAATGCATATGTTCAAAAAATATACCAAATAAAATATTATTAATACACAAAGATAATAAATGCATTACTCTAATGCATCTTATCAATCAGCATAAAAGTTACAGAATTGTGTTCGTATCAGAATATCTTCAAACTTTAAGATAGAAACCAAATAGTCACGCAGTCTCTTTGAGTTAAATAATAAGTTGTGTCTATAATATTTAACTTTCAATGTTCTTAATAGAAAATTAGTACGTATATATTATTCTATCCGTTTTAATTTATATAATACACTTTTCTTATCGATCCTTTCAAGAAAAATGATATATTTCATTTAAAAATAATTAAATTTTAATTTTTTATTTTATCCAGAATAAGAAATTTTTATAGCTACATGCCACAGTGCTTTTACTCTTTAACCTTTTAAATTTATAAATTTAAAAAATCTTTCTTTCTTAAACTTCAAGCCAAATTAAATTATCGCACATAAATTAAAACCGGGAGAGTACTTTTTATGAAGTTTCAGGGTGAACAACTTCTTTTCTCGGCAAAAAAGAAAAAGCAAGAATCACACAACCTCCTTTATTATTATTATCATCATTATTCTATTAATAATAAATTATTATTATTATTATTATTATTATTATTATTAGTATTATTTTTTAAAGAGCCAAATAATTGTTTCATTGTTTATCATATTAAATTTTTGATGCTTTTTATTGTAGAAGTAGTTACGTTTGGGGCATTTGCATCTATCGTTTTTTGTGTCACGTTTTAACTTGTGTCCGCTTTATAAAAAAAATTGTGAGTGTACCTGTTTTTTCGCATACTTCAGCATACAGGGCTGAAGTAGCAAAGGCAATCACGCAAAATTTCAGCATTCTAGTAGACAGGCCTGGAGTAGCAAATGTGCTGAAGTTTTTATTTGTAATTGATGAACTTAAGCATAGTGTTGAAGTTTTGTTCTCTATTTGCTGAAATTTTTATTTAACTTGTGCACGTCTTAACGCAAAGCTTTTGTTTATAATTGCTGAAGTTTTTGTTTTTGTAACTGGCGAACTTCAGCGTTAGAGCTGAAATTTTTGTTTGTAACTAGCGAACTTCAGCTCTTTTTATTTTTGTAACTGGCAAACTTCAGCTCTAGAACTGAAGTTTTTGTTTTGTAACTGGCGAACTTCAGCTCTAGAGCTGAAGTAGCTGAAGTTTTGTTCTCTATTTTCTGAAATTTTTGTTTAACTTGTGCACGTCTTAACGCAAAGTTTTTGTTTGTAATTGCTGAAGTTTTTATTTTTTCTAACTGGCGAACTTCAGTTCTAGAGCTGAACTTTTTGTTTTGTAACTGGCGAACTTCAGCTCTAGAGCTGAAGTTTTTGTTTTTGTAACTGACGTTTTTGTTTTGTAACTAGCGAACTTCAGCTCTGATAAACATATTTATAGCAATCATCCCATGAACTGAAGTTCCATAGCAGCACCAACAGCAGCAGAAGAAAGAAGAAGAAAGAAGAAGAAGAAGAAGAAGAAGAAGAAGAAGAAGAAGAAGAAGAGCATGAAGGAGGAGAAGGAGGAGAAGGAGGAGGAGAAAGGGGGCTGAAGTTGTTTAAAAAGTGGGTACAAGTTAAACGTTTTTAAAAAATGAGTATAGATTAAATGGGGGCGACAAAATAAGGTGCCCCGTACAATTTTTCCGTTACGTTTGGCCCGTGCTGCGCCAGGCCCAATTATTACATTGCACGTTTTTATCATACACAAATTAATGTACAAGTTTAAATTTTACCCAAAATAATTTTTCCTTCATACTGATTTATTGCATTTAGTGTCAAAAATAAATATTCTTAGCTCTGCGGTCATTATTAGTTAACCAATTCTATCATCTTTGAAGATCCTTTTAAGAATTCACTTATTTTTCTGTTTAGATTATATAGTAGGGTTATGGAGTTGTTGACATAATGTGATAAATAAGTTGGAACTGACGAATATAAGACATTTTTCTAATAATTAAGTGTAACCAATTTCCTTTTGTAATTTTCTATTTATTTTTTAATACTAAACCAGATTAAAAAGAATGAGTTATAATTAGTCTAACGATCATCTACCACTATCAGCTTCTCTAAGTCGTGTTCTACAAATGAATATTTAAAATAAGAATAGCTTTTAAGAGTGAAAATATATATTCTGCTATAAATAGAATTCTATTTAAGTTGAATGCCTATATTTTAGAGAGATCTTAGATATTTTACTTGGTGGCTAAGTCAGTCTTTCCCTATAAATAAAGAAATCTTACGCCATTGTAATTCATCCCAAATCAATAAAAAATCTCTCTCTATACTTTTCTCTGCAATACTCTTCTTCTTCTTTTATTGTTTCATAACACGTTATCAGCACGACACTCTAACCAATTGAGTATAAGTTTTGGGATTAAGCATAATGATTGTTAATTGTTCCATGAACTTCCTTCATGACTAAATTCTGGATTTAAGTGTGATGACCCAAAAGGTCATCCCGTGTCATTTTAGCTAAGTCTGTATTCTGAGGCCGTGAAAACCTCCTTATATCTCACCTCGATTTGCATGCGCAGCCCGGTCGTGTAACCGGGAAGCCGTTATGTGAAAAATTGATAAAAATAATATTTTTGTGTTGAAATTTGAATAAAGTTGACTTTGATCAACATTTTTGGTAAACGGACCCGGACCCGTGATTTGATTTGACGGTCCCGGAGGGTACGTAGGAAAATACGAGACTTGGGCGTATGCCCGAAATCGAATTCCGATGTGCCAAGTCCGAGAAATGAATTTTTGAAGAAAATTATTTTCTGAAAAATATAAAGATTTTTGAAAATGAGATTTAATGTGAAACCTGTGTTATCGGGCCCGTATTATGGTTCTGGAGCCCGGAACAGGTTCAATATGGTTATTATGTGTTTATCTGTGGAATTTTTGGTAAGAAACGGACTCAGTTTGAGGTGATTCGGACTAAAAATGAAAAAATTAGAAGTTCTTGAAGTTTAAAGGAATTTCATTGATTTTGAGGCTTAATTCGATGTTTATGATGTTATTTTGGTGTTTTGATTACTTGAATAAGTCCGTAGGATGTTTATGACGTCGTGTGTGTATTTGGTTTTGAGCACCGAGGGCTCGGGTGAGTTTCGGGTAGGCGTCGGAGTGCAAAAAGCTTTAGAAAAATCTGGTGTTTGGCAATTTTCTGGTGTCTGATGTTTTACACTATGCGATCGCATAGGTGTAGTTGCGATCGCATAGCAGTGTGTGTGTGGGGGTGAGATTGTTGCACTGTGTGATCGCATAGGTGGGCCTGCGACCGCACAGGGGTGTAGGTGAGCTGGGGGGGGGGGAGGCTGGTCAGTTGTCTTGTGCAATCGCGTTTGTCCTTCTGCGATCGCAATGCTTAGGGGACCTTCCACTGTGGGATTGCAATTCTCCTTCCGCGATCACATAGGTCTAAATGACCCAGTCATTTTTAAAGTCTAAAAACAGAATCCATTACGGGATTAAACCTATTTTTTCACAACTTCTTCTTCTCCACACCTCTTTGGGCGATCTTTGAAGGGAAACTTCACCATAGCTTTATAGGTAAGTGATCTTAACTTCATTTTCTTCCATTTTCATCAACATTTATTAGATTCTAGGCCTAAAATCATGGAATTAAAGGTAGAAAATTGGGGTTTTGGGTAGAGTTAGGACTTTTTGGATTTTTGGGAATTTGAGCTCATTTTGGGGTCAGATTTCGAAACAAATTATATATTCGGGCTCGTGGGGGAATGGGTGATCTGGTTTTGGTCCGACCTCGTGTTTGGACCAAGCGGGCCCGAGGTCGAATTTTGGAATTTTTCGGAAGAATGTTGGGAAATCTATATTTAGGCATTGAAATTGAATTGTTGAGTAATTATTGATGTTAGTGAGTCGATTATGTCTAGATACGACTGTTTCGGCATCAAATTCGAGAGAAAAAACGGTGTTAGAGGCGTAATTTGCATTCTTGGAGCGGAGGTAAGTGTTTGTCCTAACCTTAGCTTGAGGGAATAGGTGTAGAGTCTTATTTGCTATGTGTTATTCCATGTCCAACGTATAGGTGAGGTGATGGGTACCTATATATTGTGGTCAAGTATGCCCTTGAGTCGAACTTGATAAATTTCATAGTGTTCTTTGATATTCTCTGTGTTATGAATTAATTGTTATTCTATAAGGGATACATTGAGGATATATCATGATGTGGAATGTTATTGATTACTCGTTTGGTTGAGAATTATTTGTTAAATTATAGCTCTCAGTGAGATTGGTTAGAGTTGAGTCCCTTGCAGGGACGGTAGAATCCTTGTTGAATATTTCGGTGCATTTGAGGTTTCTAATTGTTGAATTTTCCTGTCAAATTGTTTATTTACCTGTTATGCATGAGGAGACATTCTGCGCCGAGTGACAGTGAGGTTATGCACGAGGGGGCATTCCGTGCCGAGTGACTTTTCGATTTATGCACGAGGGGACATTCTGTGCCGAGTGACTGTGATGTTATGCACGAGGGGACATTCCGTGCCGAGTGACTTATCTATTTATGAACGAGGGGACATTCCTTGCCGAGTGATTGTGAGGTTATGCACGAAGTTACATTCCGTGCCGAGTGATTATTTATTTATGCACGAGGGGACATTCCGTGGTGAGTGATTGTGAGGTTATGCATGAGGCGACATGCCGTGCCGTTTCTGTTTATTTACTTGTTCAGAGCTGTTAATTCCTGCCGTTATATATATATTCCAATTGTTATCTTGTTATGTTGTTTCAGCTAGTTGTTGCCCTTTTGCCCCTAACATGTTTTCCCCCGTTGTTGTATTTTCTTGATTATTTCCTGTATACTATTGAATTGCACAGGTGTTATTTGTGGTCGTGTCCTAGCCTCGTCACTACTTCGCCGAGGTTAGGCTCGACACTTACTCGGTACATTGGGTCGGTTGTACTGATGTTGCACCTGCACTTCTTTATGTTGTGCAGATTATAGCGCCGGACCCAGTGGACAGTGATTCAGGGAGTAGCCTTCAGTCCACTGCGACACTGAGGTTGTCCTGCAGGCGTCCGCAGGCCTGGGCGTCACCTCTTATCCTTTTTCTTATTTTCTGTCTTATCCTGTAATTCCAAGACAATTGTATTCACTTATTTCAGACCATTGTATTTAGTAAAATCTGTTCGTGAAATTGTGACACCAGTTCTGGGGGTATGTTAAGGAAATTTCGTAAGATTTATTATTTAGGTTGTTGAATTTCTTATCTTCCGCATTCTTATTTCTATTTGTTCTTGTATTTCACTCTTTAAATGCTAAATAACAAAGGAATAAATCAGAATAACCAGTAACGTTGGTTTGTCTAGCGGGTTTAACGTTAGACGCCATCACGGCCTGAAGGTGGGATTTCGGGGCATGACAAGTTGGTATCAGAGCACTAGGTTGCCTAGGTCTCACAATTCACGGACAAACTTGTAGAGTTTGAAGGATCGGTACGGAGATGTCTGTACTTATCCCCTAGAGGCTGCAAAGTTAGGAATAACTTCACATTTTTTCTTCTCCGTCGTGCGGTTTGAATTCTAAATGCTAACTGGTTTTCTATTCTATTCTCTCGCAGATGGAGAGAACGCGTGCTTCCTTATCTACCGATCAGCAGCCCGATCCTCCTGTTGAAGCTCCTACGAGGGGCCGAGGACGAGGCCGAGGCCGTGCTAGAGGCTGAGGTAGAGCCAGGGCTCAGCCCAGAGTAGCAGCACCAGTAGAGGACCCACAGGTAGACTTTACTGGTGAGATTCCTGCTCAGGCAGTTCTAGTCGGACCAGCTCAGGTCCCAGAGGGGTTCATTGCCACCCCGGTTCTTCAGGATGCTCTGGTCCGTTTAGTAGGCCTTATGGAGAGCGTGGCTCAGGTCTGTCTTCTTCCTATTGCACCAGCCGTCTCTCAGGTTGGGGGAGGGACCCAGAATCCTGCTACCTGCACACCAGAGCAGCTAGCTCCTCAGTTCCAGACTCTAGCACCTCAGGCAGCTGGAGCAGCTCAGCCGGGTTTTGTGGCACAGACAGTTGAGGGGGAAGCTATGTCTGCCGACGCTTTGTGGAGATTGGATTGGTTCACTAAGCTATTTCCTACTACATTTACTGGTGCACCATCAGAGGATCCCCAGGATTTCTTTGACAGTTGCTATGAGGTTCTTCGGAACATGGGCATTGTGGAGTCCAATGGAGTTGATTTTCCTACATTTCGTCTTTCTGGTACCGCCAAGACTTGGTGGAGGGACTACTGTTTGACCAGACCAGTTGGGTCTTCGCCTTTGACTTAGGCTCAGTTCTCCGAGTTATTCTTGGAGAAGTTTCTACTAGTTACCTAGAGGGAGGATCTTCGGAGGCAGTTTGAACGCCTCCAGCAGGACTCTATGACAGTTACACAGTATGAGACCAGGTTCATTACTTTGGCCCGACATGTTATTATGATACTCCCCACTGATCGTGAGAGGGTGAGGAGGTTTATTTAGGGATCAGCCTATTAGACTCCAGATGGCCAGAGAGACAGGTACTGATATTTCATTCCAGGAGGCGGCCAATGCGGCCAGGCGTATTGAGATGGTCTTATCACAAGGCAGTGGTCAAGGGTCTGACAAGAGACCTTGCCATTCCGGTCGATTCAGTGTTGCCTCATCTGGAGGCAGAGATTTTTTTTGGAAGAGGTCATCCTCCTAAACCATTCCAGTCAGCACTCCAGGTATCCCGCAGTGCACCACCAGCTCCTATCATTACACCGCCGCTTCAGAGCTTCCAGAGCGGTTATCCTGGTCGTCAGGGACCGTTTCAGGGACAACATCCTTAGCAGCCGAGGTCTTGCTTCACTTGTGGTGGTGTGGGGCACATTTCCAAGTTCTTCCCCCGAGCTTCTAGTGGTTCTCAGTATCAGGGTTCTCGTGCTATGATTCCCGCACCAGGTGCATCCCCACCCCCTCAGCCAGCTAGGGGTGGAGGTCGAGGTGCCAGAGGTGGAGGTCAGACAGTTAGAGGTGTAGGGAAGGCCACGAAAGGTAGAGGTCAGCCCACAGTGAGTAGACCCAGGGATGTTCAGGTTGGAGGGGCTCCGCCCCGATGCTATGCTATTCCCGCCAGGCATGAGGATGAGGCCTCTGATGCAGTTATTACATGTATGGTTTCAGTTGCAGCAGAGATGCTTCGGTTTTATTTGATCGGGGTTCTACATTCCCTATCTGTCTTCATATTTTGCCCCTTATCTAAGCATGCCCCGTGATTTCCTGAGTACTTTTGTATATGTGTCTACCCCGGTGGGTGATTCTATTGTGGTAGATCGAGTCTACCATTCATGCTTAGTGGTTATTGGTGGTCTGGAGACTCATGTAGATCTTTTGCTTCTTGATATGGTTGACTTCGATGTTATTTTGGGGATGGATTGGTTATCTCCCTACCATGCTATTCTGGACTGTCATGCCAAGACAATGACCTTGGCCTTGCCAGGAGTACCTCGTTTGGAGTGGAGAGGGACTCCTAGTCATTCTTCCGGTAGAGTTATTTCATATATGAAGGCTTGGGGTATGGTCGAGAAGGGTTTCTTGCCCTATTTGGCCTATGTTCGTGATTCTAGTGATGAGGTTCCTCCTATGGAGTTTGTGCCCGTGGTTTGCGAGTTTCCATAGGTATTCCCTGTTGACTTGCCGGGTATGCCACCCGACAGGGACATTGACTTTTGCATTGAGTTGGCTCTGGGCACTCAGCCCATTTTTACTCTGCCGTATCGTATGGCCCCGCTAGAGTTGAAGGAGTTGAAGGATCAGTTGCAAGATTTGTTGGATAAAGGATTTATTATGCCTAGTGTTTCTGCGTGGGGTGCACCAGTGTTGTTTGTCAATAATAAGGATGGCTCGATGAGGATGTGTATTGACTACCGGTAGTTGAACAAGGTTACTAATAAGAATAAGTATCCTTTGCCGAGGATCGATGATTTATTCGACCAGCTTCAGGGTGCTTCCGTGTTTTCCAAGATTGACTTGAGATATGGTTACCATCAGCTGAGGATTTGGGTGTCTGATGTCCCTAAGACAGCCTTTCGTACTCGGTATAGGCATTATGAGTTATTGGTGATGTCATTTGGATTGACAAATGCCCCCGCTGCTTTTATGGAGTTGATGGACCGGGTGTTCAGGATCTAGTTGGACTCATTTGTGATTGTTTTCATTGATGATATTTTGATTTACTCCCGTAGACGTGAGGAGCATGAGCAGCACCTTCGAGTCGTCCTCCAGACTCTGAAGAATAGTCAGTTGTATGCCAAATTTTCCAAGTGTGAGTTTTGGTTGAGTTCGGTTGCATTTCTAGGCCATGTGGTATCATCAGAGGTTATTCAGGTGGATCCCAAGAAGATTTCAGCGGTCAGAGATTGGCCTACGCCCACTTCAGCTACAGAGATTCGGAGTTTCTTGGTCTTAGTAGGTTATTATCGCTGGTTTGTGGAGGGTTTTTATCCATTGCAGCCCCGATGACTAGATTTACTTAGAAGGGTGCCCAGTTCAGGTGGTCGGATGAGTGTGAGGCGAGCTTTCAGAAGCTCAAGGCAGCCTTGACCACAGCACCGATGTTAGTGTTGCCCATAGGTACAGGGCCATATACCGTGTATTGTGATGCTTCACGGGTGGGACTTGGTGCAGTGTTGATGCAGGATGGCAAGGTTATAGCCTATGTTTCTCGTCAGTTGAATGTTCATGAGAAGAACTATCCAGTTCATGATTTAGAGTTAGCAGCTATTGTTCATGTGTTGAAGATTTGGAGGCATTATTTGTATGGGGTGCCATGTGAGTTGTTCACGGATCATAAGAGTTTGCAGTATTTGTTCAAGCAGAAAGAGTTGAATATGAAGCAGAGGAGATGGTTAGAGCTGTTGAAGGACTATGACATTACCATCTTATATCATCCAGGGAAGGCCAATGTGGTGGCCGATGCTTTGAGCCGGAAGTCAGCCAGTATGTTTAGTCTTGCTTATCTATCAGTCGGAGAGCGGCCGCTTGTTTTGGATGTTCAGGATTTGGCCAACCGGTTCATGAGATTGGAGGTTTCTGAGACTGATAGTGTTTTGGCCCATACTGTGGCCCGTTCTTCATTGTATGATCGTATTCGGGCCAGGCCGTATGATGATCGTCATTTATGTGTTCTTAGAGATACGGTCCGGCATGGAGGTGACAAGTAGGTCACAGTTGATGATGAGGGAGTTTTGAGAATGCAGGGTCGTATTTGTGTACCTGATGTTGATGGTATCTGTGAGTTGATCTTGCAGGAGGCCCATAGTTCCCGATATTCCATTCATCTGGGCGCCGTAAAGATGTACCAGGACTTGCGCAGCATTATTGGTGGCGGAGGATGAAGAAGGATATTGTAGCATATGTAGCTAGGTGCTTGAACTGTCAGCAGGTGAAGTACGAGCACCAGAGACCCGGTGGTTTGATGCAGCAGATTGAGCTTCCCGAGTGGAAGTGGGAGCGTATCACCATGGACTTCGTAGTTGGACTCCCACGGATTCAGAGGATGTTTGATGCAGTGTGGGTCATTGTGGATAGGCTGACCAAGTCAGCACACGTCATTCTTGTATCAATTTCGTATTCTTCGGAGAAGTTGGCAAAGATCTACATCAGAGAGATTGTTTGCCTGCATGGTGTGCCCGTGTCCATTATATCTGACCGAGGTACTCAGTTTACCTCTCATTTCTAGAAGGTATTTCAGCGTGAGTTAGGCACACGGGTTGAGATGAGCACAACATTTCATCCTCAGACGGACGGACAGTCCGAGAGTACTATTCAGATTTTGGAGGATATGTTGCGAGCATGTGTCATTGATTTTGGAGGTTCATGGGACCATTTCTTTCCTTTAACTGAGTTTTCCTACAATAATAGCTATCGGTCGAGCATTCAGATGGCTCTGTATGAGGCGTTGTATGGTAGGTGGTGTCGGTCGCCAGTTGGGTGGTTCAAGCCGGGAGAGGCTAGATTGTTGGGTTCAGAGTTAGTCCAGGATGCCTTGGATAAAGTGAAGATTATTCAGGATAGACTTCGTATAGCTCAGTCCAGGCAGAAGAGTTATGCGGATCGCAAAGTTCGTGATTTGGCATTTATGATTGGAGACCGGGTATTTCTTCGGGTGTCGCCCATGAAGGGCGTGATAAGGTTCGGAAAGAAGGGAAAGTTGAGCCCTAGGTTCATTGGTCCATTTGAGATTCTGGACAAGGTGGGAGAGGTGTCCTACAGACTTGCTTTTCCACCTAGTCTATCAGCCGTACACCCGGTGTTTCATGTATCTATGCTTCGGAGGTATATTGCCGATCCCTCTCATTTACTTGATTTCAGCGATGTCCAGTTGGACAAGGATTTGACTTATGAGGAGGAGCCGGTAGCCATATTAGCTCGGCAAGTTCGTCAGTTGAGATCGAAGAGTTATCCTTCGGTTCGTGTTCAGTGGAGAGGTCAGCCTATTGAGGCAGCTACTTGGGAGTCCGTGTCCGATATGCGGAGACGATATCCCCATCTTTTCCCCGATTCAGGTACCTTTCTATGTCCGTTCGAGGATGAACGATTGTTTTAGAGGTGGAGATTGTGATGACCCAAAAGATAATCCCGTGTAATTTTAGCTAAATCTATGTTTCGAGGCTGTGAAAACCTCCTTATATCGCACCTCGATTTGTGTGCGTAGCCCGGGCGTGTAGCCGGAAAGCCGTTATGTGAAACATTGATAAAAATGATATTTTTTGTGTTGAAATTTGAATAAAGTTGACTTTGATCAACATTTTTGGTAAACCGACCCAGACCTGTGATTTGACGGTCCCGGAGGGTCCATAGGAAAATATGGGACTTGGGCGTATGCCCGAAATTGAATTCCGAGGTGCCAAGTCCGAGAAATGAATTTTTAAAGAAAATTATTTTCTGAAAAATATAAAGGTTTTTGAAAATGAGATTTGATGTGAAACCTGTGTTATCGGGTCCGTATTATGGTTCCGGAGTCCAGAACAGGTTCAATAGGGTTATTATGTGTTATCTGTGGAATTTGGTAAGAAACGGACTCAGTTTGAGGTGATTCGGACTAAAAATGGAAAAATTAGAAGTTCTTGAAGTTTAAAGGAATTTCATTGATTTTGAGGCTTAATTCGATGTTTATGATGTTATTTTGGTGTTTTGATTACTTGAGTAAGTCCGTAGGATGTTTATGAGGCGTGTGTGTATTTGGTTTTGAGCCCCGAGGGCTCGGGTGAGTTTCGGGTAGGTGTCGGTGTGCAAAAAGCTTTAGAAAACTCTAGTGTTTGGCAATTTTCTGGTGTCTGATATGTTACACTATGCGATCGCACAGGGGTGTAGGTGAGCTGGGGGAGGGGGGGGCTGGTCAGTTGTCTTCTGCGATCATGTTTGTCCTTCTGCGATCACAATGCTTAGGGGACCTTCCACTGTGCGATCGCAATTCTCCTTCCGCGATCGCATAGGTCTAAATGGCCCAGTTATTTTTAAAGTCTAAAAACAGAACCCATTACGGGATTAAACCTGTTTTTTCACAACTTCTTCTTCTCCACACCTCCTTGGGCGATCTTTGAAGGGAAACTTCACCATACCTTCATTGGTAAGTGATCTTAACTTCATTTTCTTCCATTTTCATCAACATTTATTAGATTCTAGGCCTAAAATCATGGAATTAAAGGTAGAAAATTGAGTTTTTTGGGTAGAGTTGGGGCTTTTTGGATTTTTGGGAATTTGACCTCATTTTGGGGTCGGATTTTAAAATAAATTATATATTCGGGCTCGTGCGGGAATGGGTGATCGGGTTTTGGTCCGAACCTCATGCTTGGACCAAGCGGGCCCGAGGTCGAATTTTGGAATTTTTTTGAAGAATGCTGGGAAATCTATATTTAGGCATTGAAATTGAATTGTTGAGTAATTATTGATGTTATTGAGTTGGTTATGTCTAGATACGATTGTCTCGGAGTCGAATTTGAGAGGAAAAGCGGTGCTAGAGGTGTGATTTGCATTTTTGGAGCCGAAGTAAGTGTTTGGCCTAACCTTAACTTGAGGGAATAGGTGTAGAGTCTTATTTTCTATGTGTTATTCCATGTCCAACATATAGGTGAGGTGACGGGTACCTATATGTTGTGGTCAAGTATGCCCGTGAGTCAAACTTGATGAACTTCATAGTGTTCTTTGATATTCTCTGTGTTATGAATTAATTTTTATTCTAGAAGGGATACATTGAGGATATATCATGATGTGGAATGTTATTGATTACTCGTTTGGTTGAGATTTATTTGTTATATTATATCTCTCAGTGAGATTGGTTATAGCTGAGTCCCTTGCCGGGACGGTGGAATCCTTGTTGAATATTTCTGTGCATTTGAGGTTTCTAATTGTTGAATTTTCCTGTCAAATTGCTGATTTTATACCTGTTATGCATGAGGGGACATTCCACGCCGAGTGACTGTGAGGTTATGCACGAGGGGACATTCCGTGTCGAGTGACTTATCTATTTATGCACGAGGGGACATTCCGTGCCGAGTGACTGTGAGGTTATGCACGAGGGGACATTCCATGCCGAGTGACTTATCTATTTATGCACGAGGGAACATTCTGTGCCGAGTGATTGTGAGTTTATGCACGGGGGACATTCCGTGCCGAGTGATTATTTATTTATGCACGAGGGGACATTCCGTGCTGAGCGATTGTGAGGTTATGCACGAGGGGACATGTCGTGCCGTTTATGTTTATTTACTTGTTCAGAGCTGCTAATTCCTGATGTTATTTATATATTCCAATTGTTATCTTGTTCTGTTGTTTCAGCTAGCTGTTGCCCTTTTGCCCCCAGCATGTTTTGCCCCGTTGTTGTATTTTCTTGATTATTTCCTGTCATTATTTCTTGTATACTATTGAATTGCACAGGTGTTATTTGTGGTCGTGTCCTAGCCTCGTCACTACTTCGCAGAGGTTAGGCTCGACCCTTACTCAGTACATTGGGTCAGTTGTACTGATGTTGCACCTGCACTTCTTTATGTTGTGCAGATTATAGCGCCGGACCCAGGGGATAGTGATTCAGGGAGTAGCCTTCAGTCCACGGCGACACTGAGGTAGTCATGCAGGCGTCCGCAGGCCTGGGCGTCACCTCTTATCTTTTTTCTCATTTTCTGTCTTATCCTGTAATTCCAAGACAGTTGTATTCACTTATTTCAGACCATTGTATTTGGTAAAATCTTAGACTGTTCGTGAAATTGTGACACCAGTTCTAGGGGTATGTTTAAGAAAATTTTGTAAGATTTATTATTTAGGTTGTTGAATTTCTTAGCTTCCGCATTCTTATTTCTATTTGTTCTTGTATTTCACTTTTTAAATGCTAAATAACAAAGGAATAAATCAGAATAACCAGTAACGTTGGCTTGTCTAGCGGGTTCAATGTTAGACGCCATCACGGCCTGAAGGTGGGATTTCGGGTCATGACATTAAGGTAAGTATTTTACTTTATTTTTCTCTTTTAAATTCTTCAAATTCTATAATTTGATTTTAAATACAAGTAAAGACAATAAACTTTGATTATAACTGTAATAGATTTTCCAAGAAATTATAATCATCTGAAGTGGTAAAATTTCTATGTCTTGTCATGATCAAATTCATGTATGATTGTGGGCAAAGAAGTAGAAACTCGTCCCATTGAATTTGCTTCATTCTTAGTCCCCTTAAGAGAATGTGATAACAATATGTGATAAGTTTGAAAGAAGATAAAATTATTACCGTGAAGGTATCAATAGATGTGGACGTGGCAATAGACGAAATTATAATCGTCATCATTGTGATAATAAGAATAATAAAGATTCTCAAAATAATCCGTCACTCTTTGAAAGTAATATTTGTTATCGATTTGACATGAGATTTTGTAAAACACATATAGATGATTATGGTCCATTCATGATGTGAATGTGACAACATCTGATTTATGAATACATATTCATTAGAATATGAATGTGCTAGTGGGAGTGAATATACCACACTCACCTTTAAGAGGAGGTTTGAGATGAAATAAGAAAATAATGTCATTATTATGGGATGAATGGTCATTGATCACGTACCTATTGTGATTATGCCGAATATTTTGACAATGTGATTATTAAAAGAAAACGGTAATGCAAGAAATAGATCTTGCATATAATTTTGACCATAATGGTATAACTTTCTCCTTAAAAATTTATTCACCATATAGATCGTAATGAATATGTGGTAGTATAAAATTAATTGAGAGCTCTGGAAGAGCCAATTATTACTATTTTTGGAGGAATACAATTAACTATCATGTCAATTTATTGTGTCTTAGTAAGTCTCAAAGAAACTTATTGAGTTTCTAAAGTATTCATAAAAGCGGTTGGTTATATTGAGGCTATAAATAAAGGAAAGATTTAATATCTTCTAATATTACAATTTGTAGCGGGGTAATATGTATGTGAAAAGCTACCCGCTTTATTCTCTAGTTTGTACTACACAAACAAAAGAATGCCACAATAAAGTGGATGTTTATTGATATGAGAACTCATATCATAATAAACTTGGAGTTTATTGATAATTGCACACGTCATGGTGTAAACCTGAAGTTTATCAATATTGATAATTTTTATCCAGTTGGCATAATCAGTTTAGCCATATCAATTTAAGTATGATGTGAAAAAATAAAAGAGAATTCACAGGGGTAAATATTAAAGAACTAGAAAGTTCTTTACGAATTCTCTTATGTTGCTTGTTTTCATTAATTAATAGAACTGGGATTGAATCCCATGAATGCTGGAAATATCAAAGGTGAATAGGGCTCATTCACCTGCCATGTATACCACATAAGATGCATCTATTCACCTTTGATATTGCGCCATGTATACCACATAAGATGCATCTATGGATAGTTACATGTGCGATTATTATTAACCCTCAACCTGGTGTTTGCGAGGTAACTTGCTCAATAATTTAATTTAGAGCATAATTTCTAGATTTTCTATTCAAGATAGTTTATCTTGATAAGTTGGTTTACATCACAACTGGTTTAGCAAAATAATTTATTGAGTGCCTCCACTTAATAGCTAAACTATTACTTATGAGAACAAAGTTATTTATATCAGTTTGATATATATTATATACGAAAGCATATTACATTCTCCCCTCACAAGTTGTTCAGGGTCAGGAACCAAATAATTCCATCTTATTATTATTGATGTGCGGTATATATTTTGATTAACACCATAATGCACAAATATGGATTCCTAAAATTGAGGAATAAAGTTAGCTTTTCTAACATGAAGGGGATTGATAAAATGTTACATGAAATGAATTATCACTTGTACCTCTAGATCCTTGAAGATACTATGAACTTGAAGTTCATAAAAGGATAATTCATCTGCAATACAAAGAATGCCAGACGCATTTTCTGACCTACAGAAAGTAACTATATTCTCATAGAAAAAACTCATATTAAAATAAGTCCTAGAAGGACAAAGTCTATGGTACGCTTAAAGCATATAGACAAATCGGTTTCAAATAGAATTCTTGATAAAGAAGATGAGCAAATGATCATAATAAGGAGGCAAGTTATCTAGAAGACCATATGACATAACACTTTATAAAATCACATGAGAGGTTCAGTTACCTGAAAATATGAATGAAGAGATCTCTATGGTATGTCTTTATGAAAAAAAAAATATTGAAACCGATATAAAATGTACGTCGTCAACATCTATAATAGCGCTAAGTATAGATGAGGACCTAAAGTCTGTCGCATACAGACATAAAAATATTGGCCAAATACAAGAGACACAATTCAAATATTTCATATGAAAGACATGTAGTTTTGGACATGTAGTTCAAACACTTGAAAGTATAAAGTCAATGACGAGCGCAATCACTTTTATCTATCTTATATGTCTAGCATGACATAAAACTTGATATTCATCTAAAGTCCATTCATATGGCTTATATGATTTAACTTATATGACAATCCATGAAGAATTTAAATTGCTTAAAAAAGCATATAAAATTCTTGGTCATGAAGTACTACATCCTAAGTACAATTTGTGCACATTTCTATCTTGCTATAACTATAAGCATGATAATGTGGTAGCGAGAATTTTCAAGGTGCAACATATTCATTGGAGTTAATATGTGTGATTTATTCATCAAATCTCTGCCGACGTAAACCTTCAAGAACCTAGTGCACAAGATTGAGATGTGAATGCTCAAGGATGTGAATTGATGCTCTCATCAGGGGGAGTTAATACGCGTTATACTCTTTTTCCCTTACAAAAGTTTTGTCCCACTGAATTTTTCTTGCAAGGTTTTTAACGAGGCAACCGAAAGACGTATTTCTAAACATGTGTACTCTTTTTCCTTTTCTAGAATTTCTTTTCCACTGGGTTTTATTTTAGTTAAAGTTTTAACGATGCACATTATTTGTTAAATAGACATTCAAGGGGGAGTGTTATAAATAGAATTCTATTTAAGGTGAATGCCTATTTTTTAGAGAGATCTTAAGGATTTTACTTGGTGGCTAAGTCACTCTTTTCTTATAAATAAAGGGGTCCTACTCCATTGTAATTTATCCCAAATCAATAAGAATTCGCTCTCTATACTCTTCTTCTTCCTTTATTGTTTCATAACATATTCTCTATTCTGCAAAGTGCAACTATTTCTCCAAACTTTTCCTAACTTTACCCTTAGAATTAAACTATAGTATTTATCTGGTGCAAACACCTTGTTAGGTAAAAAAATTTTTGGATCTAGTAGTAGTTGTTAGTAACCCAAATAAATCCAACAAAAAAGTTAATTTTTCTTCAAAACTTTCGAATGTAATTCTCAATTTGTAGTAGCTTAAACTTTTTATGTAGTCGAGTATAGTTCTGATTACAAGAGAAATGGTGAAATTCTGTCATGTTTATCCAATTAACCATGTGTTAGTTATTTATCTATTACTATTCAAATTTCAATTCAAAAGGAATAGTCAATTTCTTTCATGATTATCTAATTACATGTACTCCAGTAGTTACGCTTTCAAGCTTAACTCCACTTATACTGAAATGCTCAAGAAATAAATTTGGCCAGAAAACACTCAATTTGAATAGAAAGTCTCAGCTAAAATGCCTATGTGGCTTTGAAGACATATGTGTGTGATTGTGAAAAAAGTTTAGGACAGACCCACGTCTATTATACTCTTAATAAGTACCTAATATGTATGGAAGTTTGCCAATGTTTGGACAATACTGCGGCTGAATGACTGAAAATGCAAAAATAACCTTGTCAATGCCAGAAGTTTGCCAATGTTTGGACATTTAGTTTTAGGGAATAAACTAAAATGAAATGGTTTTTTTGTTAATTCACTTTGACCGGAAGCTCCTCTCATTCCCTCTTCTATATAGTAATAATGTCACTCACTCCTTTCATTTTTAGTTGTTCGTTTTTTACTTTACACTCCCTTTAAGAAAATACAAATGAAGTATGTACTCCCTCAATTCATTTTAACTTGTCCACTATCCTAAATCAAGAGAAAAATAATTTTTTTTCTGTTTTACCCTTATCATTAACTATTCATTCCCCTAAATCATTTGCCAAGACTTTTGAAAATGCTATCATTATGAAATGCTTCTTCGGTTCACTTTTACTTGTCCACTATACTAAAAAATTTTAGATGACCTTTTTGCAAAACTCAATTATGCGCTCTTTAGCCTTAAAATTTCATTTTTACCCTCTTTGATTTGCGTGCACAGTGCGGGTGTGTTTCCAGAAAGCTTTTATGTTGAAAAAATGATGAAATAATAATTTTTGACCTTAAAAGTTTATTTTGGTTGACTTCGGTCAACATTTTGCGTAAACGAATCTGGACCCGTATTTTGACGGTCCCGGTGGGTCCGTAGTGAAATATGGGACCTGGGCGTAGGCCCGAAATCGAATTCCGAGGTCCCTAACTCGGGATATGAATTTTTGTTGAAAATTGAAAGTCTAAGAATTTAATAATTTTAAGAAATTGGTTAATGTTTGATCTTGTTGGTATCGGGTCCGTATTTTGGTTCCGAAACTCGATACAGGTCCTTTATGATATTTATACCTTATCTGTAAAATTTGGTGAGAAACGAAACTGATTTGACGTGATTCGGACGTCCGGTTGTGAAACTAGGAATTTCAAAGTGTCCTTGGGAATTTCATGTGTTTTGGTGCTAAATTCGTAGTTCTAGGTGTTATTTTGGTGATTTGATCGCACGAGCAAGTTCGTATGATATTTTTAGACTTATGTGCATGTTTGGTTTGGAGCCCCGAGGGCTCGGGTGAGTTTCAGATAAGGTACGGAGTGATTTGAAACTTAGAAAAATAACTAGTGTGCTTCAGGTCTGCAGGTCTCACAATTGCGAGGTCTGGCTCGCAAATGCGAGCCTCGCATCTGCAAAGAAACATCGTATTTGCGAGCATGGGGTGGGACAGGGGATTCTCGCATTTGCGAGGTTTATGTCGCATTTGCGGAAGTCCAATGTTCGCAATTTCGAGCAAATGGTTCGTATTTGCGAAGGCAGCAGAAATTCTACAGGTTCGCATTTGCGATATCTTTCTCACATTTGCGTCAGGTCACAAATACGACATCTGCAACTGGTAAATCTTGACTTAGACGGGATTTGGCTCATTTGTCAAATCTTTCAAAAACAAGAAACCCTCTAGGCAATTTTCCAAAGACCACTTCTTCTCCAAATCATAGGTAAGTGATTCTTAGCTCGTTTCTTGCAATCCTTCACTTCATTTCACAAGATTTTAACCTAAAATCTAGGAATTTCATGGTAGAAATTGGGGGTTTGGGTAGAATTAGGGAATTTTGGAAAATTAGAATTTTAACCTCAATTTGGGGTCGGATTCGAAACTAATTACATACTCAGGCTCGGGGGTGAATGGGTTTTGGTCCGAACCTCGAGTTTTGACCAAGCGGGCCCGGGGTCAATTTTTTGACTTTTTGGGGGGAAGTTTGGGAAACCTAAATTTATATATAGAAATTTATTTCTTTAGCAATATTTGATGTTATTAAATTAATTATGGCTAGATACGATTGGTTCGAAGGTGGAAACTAGAGTAAAGGCGGTGATTGAGCAGTGGGTGGAATGTGGATCGAGGTAAGTGTTGTGTCTAACCTTGACTTGAGGGAATTAGGAACCCTCGGACTATGTAATTACGTGAAATCCAAGTGAGCGGAGTATATGCAAGGTGACGAGTGCTTATATGTCGCCAAATTATCTGTTTTCCCTGATTTACTGCTTTCCTTTAATTGTTTCATTCTCTGTCTTAATTCTTATATGCTCTAAATGCTTCCATGCTTAACTGCTACGTGTTAATCAACATTTTCTTCTGTTAGCTATGTTAGTTCTTCCCATAGGTCCCCTAATCCCTGTTATTTACTTAATTTGACTTGTTTGTACCTTTTAATTGTAAACTACTGGATTTGTCTCGCTGTGTAGTATTATTTGAGTAGATTTTATATTGATCAAGGTTTCATTTGCTTGGTTCAGTTTGGTATTTATTTATCGTAAAGGCCTTGTGATTTAGACTGTAAATTGACTGTGTACATTGAGTGTTTGGTACTGATATGGTGGGATCAGGATACACGCCATAGCAAGAAGAGTAAGGGAGGATTGATATGGAGGAATAAGGGTAAATATGCTTATACGGTGGGATCGGGTTGCACGCCGCAACAGGGGAAATTAGGGTGGATTGATACGGTAAAATAAGAGTGAATTATCCTATTGATATTGATATATGGTGGGATCGGGTTGCGCACCGCAACAAAACTATATGTTTCTATTTCCTGAGCTGCATTTATTTTCGGTATTTCTTTCATTTTCTGATATAATAAGGATTGGTAACTCAGGACGACACTAGTTTACTCTAGAGGTTGTGGTTATCAATTTCAGTTGGTTGTTTGGTTTTGTCCAGTATTTCTATTATTCTGTCATTTTATTTGCTACGTATAGGTTGTTTTGTATGTGTGCCCTGCCTTAGCCTCGTCACTACCTCGTCGAGGTTAGGCTCGGCACTTACCAGTACATTGAGTCGGTTGTATTGATACTACACTCTGCACATTGTGCAGATTATGGAGACGGTCCCAGCAGTTTAGTGAGCCCGGATCGGATATTGCGGAAACTTGAGGTACGGTTGTTCAGCGCCCGCAACACCTAGAGTCCCTATCCTCTTTTCTTTAGCTGTACAACTTCATTCAAACAACTTTATACTTATTCAAGACCTTTATGTTTATTACTTTAGAAGCTCGTGAACCCGTGACACCAGATTTAGGGAATTGTAATAGACGATTGGCTATTTAATTTTTGTATTTGTACTTAGATCATATCTGCTATTTCAGTTCGTTATCAATGTTACTGTCTAAACTGCTAAAAGAAGTAAAAATGTTCTAACGTTGGCTTGCCTAGCAAGTGAAATGTTTGGTGCCATCACGATCCTGATGGTGGGATTTCTAGTTCGTGACAAGTTGGTATCAGAGCACTAGGTTACATAGGTCTCACGAGTCATGGGAAAACTTAGTAGAGTCTGGAGGATCGGTATGGAGACGCTTGTACTTATCTCCCAGAGGCTAAAAGTTAGGAACACATTTCACTTTTATTCAACTCTATCATGCGATTTTGTTTTCTCAATACTGAATGAACTCTCTTATTCTTATTCTCTCGCAGATGGCGCGAACGCGTACCTCTTCTTCAGCTGGGAAGCATCCAGAGCCTCCAACAACAGCTCCTACGAGGGACAAAGGTTGAGGTCGAGGTCGTGCCAGAGGTCGAGGCAGGGGCAGAGCTCAGCCCAGAACCCGAGCAGCAGCCCCAACTGTGGAGCCTTAGGTAGAGTTCGATGAGGAGATTCCAGTTCAGACTATTCCTGCTGGATCAACTCAGGTCCCAAAGGGGTTTATTGCCACCCCAGTGCTTCAGGATGCTTTGGTCCGATTGGTGGGACTTATGAAGAGTGTGGCCCATACTGGCGCATTCCCCATGGCACCAACCGTATCTCAGGATGGAAAAGGAGCCCAGACTCCTGCTACTCACACAGATGGCTCCCCAGTTTCAGACTCCAGCAGCTCATCCAGTCGGAGTAATTCAGCCGGTTGCTACGGCATAGCCCGATGATGGGTAAGCTATGTCTTCTGAGGCTTTGTGGAGATTGGATAGGTTTACCAAGCTCTTCCCAGTCCATTTCAGTGGTGCTACTTCAGAGGATCCCCTGGAGTATCTTGATAGCTGTCATGAAGTTCTTCGGAACATGGGTATATTGGAGACCAATGGGGTCGACTTTGCTGCTTTTCGGATGACTGGTTCCGCCAAGAAATGGTGGAGGGTTTTTTTGTTGACCAGACTAGCTGGATCGCCTGCTCTTACTTGGGACCAGTTCTCACATCTCTTCTTAGAGAACTTTCTGCCTATCACCTTGAGAGAGGAGCACCGCCGTCAGTTCGAGCGTCTCCAGTAGGGCAGCATGATTGTTACTCAGTATGAGACATGTTTCTTTGATTTGGTCCGTCATGCTATTCTTTTGCTAGAGAAGGTGAGGAGGTTTATTGAGGGACTTTTTCAGCCTATTAGATTGCAAATGGCTAAGGATATTGGGAGCGACATTTCTTTCCAGGATGCGGCCAATGTCGCCAAACGAGTGGAGATGGTTCTTGGACAGGGAGGTCAGGGGTCAGACAAGAGGCCTCGTCATTCCGGTGGATTCAGCGGCGCCTCATCTGGAGGTAGGGGTAGTTTTGATAGAGGCATCCTCCCAGGCCGTTTCATTCAGCGCTTCAGGCATCCCACAGTGCTTCAGGGAGTCGTGGTTCTTATGTACCTCCTTCTGGACAGCCAGCCTATAGTGCGCCACCAGCTCCTATCAAAGCACCTCCTATTCAGAGTTATTATCGTGGTTAGACGGCTCGTCCGGGTCAGTCTCATTTTCCACAGTCGCAGCATCAGGATGAATGTTTCGAGTGTGATGATTATGGGCATATCCGGAGGACCTGTCCGAGATTATTAGGTGTTCAGCCACAACATCAGGGTTCCTGTGACATGCTTCTGGCACCATTTGCTGCACCGCCTGCTCAGCTAGCTAGAGACATGGGTCAGGTAGCCAGTGGTAGGGGCCAGACTGTTAGAGGTGGAGGTCAGGCCGTTAGAGGTGGAGGCCCGCCAGCTAGAAGTCATCCTAGGGATATGGTTCAGAGTGGTGGGGCCCAGCCCCGATGTTATGCTTTTCCAGCCAGACTTGAGGCTGAGTCATCTGATGCTGTCATTACAGGTACTGTTTCAGTTTGCAGTAGATATGCTTCAGTTCTATTTGATCGTACTCCTATATGTCATCTTATTTTGCTTCATATTTTGTTGTGCCTCGTGATTCTGTGAGTGCCCCTGTATATGTATCCACACCGGGGAATGCTATTATTGTAGATCGTGTATATCGTTCGTGTGTGGTCACTATTGGGAGTCTTGATACTAGTGTAGACCTTCTGTTCTTAGATATTGTGGATTTCGATGTTATATTGGGTATGGATTGGTTGTCACCTTATCACGCTATTTTGGACTCTCACGCCAAGACAATGACATTAGCCTTGTCGGGGTTGCCTCGATTAGAGTGGAGAGGGACTCCTGGCCATTCTACCAGAAGGGTTATTTCTTATATGAAGGCTCAGTGTATGGTCGAGAAGGAGTGTTTGGCCTATTTGGCTTATGTTCTTGATTCTAGTGTGGAGGTTCCTTCTATGGATTATGTGCCTGTTGTTCGTGAGTTTCCAGAGGTATTTCCTGCAGACCTGCCGGGGATGCCACCCGATAGGGATATTGATTTCTGTATTGATTTGGCTCCACACACTCAGCCCATTTCCATTCTGCCATACCGGATGGCCCCACCAGAGTTGAAAGAATTGAAGGAACAGTTGTAGGATTTGCTCGATAAGGCATTCATTAGACCTAGTGTCTCGCCTGGGGTGCACCAGTTTTTTTATGAAGAAGAAGGATGGGTCTATAAGGATGTGTATAGATTATCGGTAGTTGAACAAGGTCACCATAAAAAACAAGTATCTGTTGCCGAGGATTGATGATTTATTTGATCAGCTTCAGGGTGCCCATACAGCTTTTCAGACGCAGTATGGGCACTATGAGTTTCTGGTGATGTCCTTTGGGTTGACCAATGCCCCAGCAACATTTATGGATTTTATGAACCGAGTGTTCAAGCCTTATTTGGATTCCCTTGGGATTGTGTTTATTGATGACATCTTGATATACTCCCGCAATCGGGAGGAGCATGAGCAGCCCCTTAGGACAGTGCTCCAGACTCTGAGGGACAGTCAGTTGTATGCTAAATTTTCGAAGTGCGAGTTTTGGTTGGATTAAGTCTCTTTCTTGGGCCACGTGGTGTCAACATAGGGTATTCAGGTGGATCTGAAGACGATTGAGGCAATCAAGAACTATCATAGACCCACTTCAGCCAAGAGATCGGGAGCTTCTTGGGTTGTGGAGGGGTTTTCATCTATAGCAACCACGTTGACCAGGTTAACCCAGAAGGGTGCCCCATTCAGATGGTCGGATGAGTGTGAGGCGAGCTTTCAGAAGCTCAAGACAGCTTTGACTACAACGTCAGTGTTGATGTTACCATCAGGTTTAGGATCTTACACGGTATATTGGGATGCCTCCCGTGTTGGGCTCGGAGCAGTATTGATGCAGGAGGGCAGGGTAACTGCATATGCGTCTCCGAAGTTGAAGGTTCATGAGAAGAATTACCATGTTCATGATTTAGAGTTGGCACCCATTTTTCATACGCTGAAGATTTGGAGGTACTATCTTTATGGCGTGTCGTGTGAGGTTTTCACGGATCATCGCAACCTTCAGTATTTGATCAAGAAAAAGGATCTCAATTTGAGGCAGAGGAGGTGGTTAGAGCTATTGAAAGACTATGATATCACCAATTTGTATCATCCAGGGAAGTCCAATGTGGTGGACGATGCATTGAGTAGTAAGGCAGCGAGTATGGGTAGCCTTGCATTCATTCCAGTCGGTGAGAGGCCTCTAGCATCAGATGTTCAAACTTTGGCCAATTAGTTGGTGAGGTTGGATATTTCAGAGCCCAGCTGTGTTCTAGCTTGCACAGTCAATCGGTCTTCCTTGTTTGAGCATATCAGAGACCAGCACTATGACGACCCTCATTTGTTGGTCCTTAGGGACACAGTGCGGCACGGTAGTGCCAAGCAGGTTGCTGTTGGGGATGACAGATTTTTGAGGATGCAGGGTCGCGTGTGTGCCTAATGTTGATGGGCTTCGTGAGTTGATTCTTGAGAAGGCTCACAGTTCTCGGTATTCTATTCCCCCCAGTGCCGCCAAGATGTACCAGGACCTGTGGCAACATTATTGGTGGAGGAGGATGAAAAAGGATATAGTTGCTTATGTAGCTCGGTGCCTGAATTTTCAGCATGTGAAGTATGAGCATCAGAGGCCCGGTGGTTTTCTTCAGCAAATAGAGATTCCTGAGTGGAAGTGGGAGCGTATCACTATGGACTTTGTTGTTGGACTCCGACGGACTTATAGGAAGTTCGACGCCGTTTGGGTCATTGTAGATAGGATGACTAAGTCAACACACTCCATTCCCGTGGCAGTTACCTATTATTCGGAGCGGTTGGCAGAGATTTATATCCATGAGATCGTCCGTCTTCATGGTGTGCCTGTGTCTATCATTTTTTATCGAGGTACTCAGTTCACCTCAAATTTCTAGAGGGCAGTACAGCGTGAGTTGGGTACGCAAGTTGAGTTGAGCACATCATTCCATTCTCAAACAGATAGACAATCTGAGCATACTATCTAGATCTTGGAGGATATGCTCTACGCTTGTGTTATAGACTTCGGAAGATCATGGGATCAGATCTTGCCCCTTGCAGAGTTCGCCTACAACAACAGCTACCAGTCGAGCATCCAGATGGCTCCCTATGAGGCATTATATGGAAGATGGTGCAGGTCGCCAGTTGAGTGGTTTGAGCTGGGGGTGGATCGGTTGTTGGGTACAAATTTAGTACAGGAGGGCTTGGACAAGGTCAAGATTATACAGGATCGAATTCGCACAACTCAGTCCAGGAAAAAGAGTTATGTCGATTGTAGAGTTCGTGATGTGATCTTCATGGTCGGGGAGAGTGTGTTGCTTCGGGTGTCACCCATGAAGGGTGTCATGAAATTTGGAAAGAAGGGAAAATTAAGCCCTAGGTATATCGGGCCTTTTGAGATTCTCGATAGAGTGGAAGAGGTGGCTTATAGACTTGCATTGCCTCTAGGGTTATCAGCGGTTCATCCAATGTTCCATGTGTCCATGCTCCGGAAGTATCATGGTGACCCGTCCCACGTGTTAGATTTCAAATCTGTCCCGTTGGACAAGGATTTGACTTATGAGGAGGAGCCGGTGCCTATTCTAGCCCGGCAGGTTCGTCAGTTGAGATGAAAGAGTTATCCTTCAGTTCGTGTGCAGCGGAGAGGTCAGCCTGTCGAGGCAGCTACTTGGGAGTCCGAGTCGGACATGCGAAGTAGATATCCCCACCTATTCACCAGTTCAGGTACTTTTCTATGTCCGTTCGAGGACGACCGATTGTTTTAGAGGTGGAGATTGTGATGACCCAAAAGGTCATCTTATGTTCTAGAACTCAATTCTAAGCTCTTTAGCCATAAAAATCTCATTTTTACCCTCCTCGATTTTGCGTGCGCAGTTCGGGCGTGTTTATGGAAAGCTTTTATGTTGAAAAATTGATAAAATAATAATTTTTGGTCTTAAAAGTTGATTTTAGTTGACTTTGGTCAAAGTTTTGAGTAAACGGTGGGTCCATAGTGAAATAGGGGACCTGGGCGTATGCCCAGAATCGAATTCCGAAGTCCCTAGCTCGGGATATGAATTTTTGTTGAAAATTGAAGGACTGAAAATTTAATGATTTTAAGAAATTGGTTAATGTTTGATATTTTTGACGCCCCGAACCTGGGCCTGGACGTAACGCGGCACTCGGTGCCTGACTAATGTGACCGAGCGAACCAACTGGCTAGCTGAATCAACATGTGATATCATAACATACTAAATGCGGAAGATAAACTAACTCATATTGATATACTAAAAGTCTGGATGATATAAATCAAAGTGCGGAAATACATAGCTTAATATGAAAAGCCTGCGACTCTGTCTAACTGTTACTCTAGTCTATGAAGCCTCTAATGAAGTACTGACAACACTGACTGTCTAATATACTGAAGAATGTAAGGTAATGATAATGCCCCGAAAGAACTGGGGATCACCAAATAGCTGGTATGATAATCCTAGTACTCTGAATCGTCAACATGTAAATCATTACCTGCATCGTGAGATGCAAGCCTCGGGAAAAAGGGACGTCAGTATATTTGAATTGCACTGGTATGTAAAGCAACTGAAAGAAAGAATTATAAATGTTGAAACTGAAACTAAGCTGATAACTAAGAATTAATAATCGATAACTGAAATGATAACCATTGAAACTGAAATGATAAATGAACTGATAGCTGATAACTGATAACTGATAAATGAATAGAACAAAGGAAGTAAGGATATGAATACTTCCTCTTCTGAATGATGAACAACCTGTTTATCTGAATAAGCTACGGCCTCGTGCCCAATAAATATGTGCACAAGCTATGGCCTCAGGCCCAAGTATATGTATACATAACTACGGCCTCAGGCCCAAAAATGCATAAAGCATAAACTACGGCCTCGAGCCCAAACATGCATAAAACATAAACTACGGCCTCAGGCCCAAGTACGCATAAAGCATATAAACTACGACCTCAGGTCCAAATACAAATGTTCAACATTCAGGAATTTAAAATCAGAAATTGAGAATCATACTGCAATACATGATACTGAAATGCTGAATCACACTGAGTTACATAATACTGGAATATTGAATAAGACTAGACTGAGACATGTATTCTTTAACTGATTATGAACACTGAAACTTCAATTGTTTATGAAATGCTAAGTAAGTTGTACTGAGACTCAGGGATATCAAACCCAAGTCTATATTGAATACGAACTGAGCTCACAACGTTCAGAATGAAAGTCATGAACGAGCTATGGAGCTAGAGAATAAAAGTTCTACAAATATTCAAGGAACTAGGATAAACTGTATTTATGAGGAAATTAGTAACGTGGTAAAAGAAACATAGTGTAGGGAGAATCATTAACATTCCCAAACATAGAGAGTTAGCCTCACATACCTTATTTTCCTGCTCTTGAGCGTAATACAACATTCAACAACCCTTTCAACTTTAATCTATATCAATACAAGTCAAAGGGATTCCAAATTAGCCACAACAGTCATGTTTTGGTCACTTAGCCATTTTATCAAACACTTGGTGGCATAAAGATTCATAGCCCTTATTAATGGTGTTTCTACACACAATAACCCATTCTCTTGCTCCTAGATAAATTCTAAAGTCTCAAATGATTATAATCAACATTATTCTTCATCACCCATAAGGCAAACAACACCCTTAACCAATAATCAACAATCAACACACCAAACCTATAACCGCTCATGCTTTTCTATCAAACTCATCTACTCATATCTCATGAACTAGGGTCTATAATTATTAAAACAATGTTAAAATAAATTAGAGGGTGAAGACATTACCTCTTTGAAGTTCAATCCCCTTCAATTCGAGTCCTAGGGTTCTTTCTCTCAACAATGATGTCTCAATCGAATATCTAATGATATGGAGGGCTTACCCATGTTAATAAGATGTTGGGAAACTAAAACTAACTTAGAATCACCATTAGAACTTACCTTGGATGGTGGAGGAACCCTTAAGGAGTTAGGTTTTTGAGAGTTTCCTTTTCTATAGCAAGTTTTTATGTTTTGGGGTTGTGGGGGACGAAATAGGGCTAAAACAATGACTCCCCAAGTCCGCCCCCACGTCCGTGTAGGCTTGACAGCGATCCCGACCACATTAAATAGCAGGAACACTGCCTCATGACCGCGGTCGCGGTCGGGGCGCGGTCCGGGCACGGTGATTGCGCACTGTTCTGTAAAACGCGCATAACCTTTTGTACAGAGCTCAGTTTTGGCTCCACAATATATTGTTGAAAAGCTATTTCAAAGGCCTACAACTTTCCTTTGAGTTTTCCCAAATTCCTTTCCAATTTTCACCAAAACCTGCTGGAAGACGGACCTTCTGCAAACTTAGTCGATTTTGTGGAATCTTATGCACCTCACTTTCCATCTTGATATTGAAACAACTATGTTCACCTATACTCATCCCGAAAGGACTTCATATGTCCAGAATATCAAATTAATACCCATTTAACATATTCACACCTAATCCAAATGTACAGGATGTTACAATGCTTCCCTGCTTAACTGCTACGTGTTAATCAACATCTTCTCATGTTAGCTATGTTATTTCTGCGCATAGGTCCCCTAATCCCTGTTATTTTCTTAATTTGACTTGTTTGCACCTTTTAATTATAAATTGCTGGATTGGTTTCGCTGTGTAGTATTATTTGAGTAGATTTTATATTGATCAAGATTTCCTTTGCTTGGTTCAGTTTGATGTTTATTTATTGTAAAGGCCCTGTGATTTAGACTGTAAATTGATTGTGTACATTGAGTGTTTGGTACTGATATGGTGGGATCGGGTTGCACGACGCATCAGGAGGAATAAGGGAGGATTGATATGGCGGAATACGGATGAATTGCTTATACAGTGGGATCGGGTTGCACGCTGCAACAGGAGGAATAAAGGTGGATTGATATGGTGAAATAAGGATGAATAATCCTATTGATATTGATATACGGTGGGATCGGGTTGCGTGCCGCAACATATATATATATATATATATATATATATATATATATATATATATATATATATA
>ML349772.1:0-12851 GCA_005239505.1 Nicotiana paniculata | reverse complement strand
TTAAAATCCTATATTACTTGTCGACCACGTAAACTTGCGTGTGCATTGGGAAATCAACCAACAGAACGCGAAGAGGAAAAAGGAAGGTTGCCTGGATTGTACTACACGATCGCGAAGATGCTCACGTGAACGCAGAAAGGAAAAAGGTGGAGCTACGCAATCGCAAAGGCGTTTACGCGATCGCGAAGAGAAAATTTTGGGCGACCAGCAAAGACACATCACGATCGTGAAGGAAGCACTGCGATCACGATAAAAGACTTTAGACACCAGAAGACAGCTGTTCAAAGTTGGAAGAAAATGACCTGTAGCCCATCTGAAACACACCTGAGGCCCCCAGGACCCCGTCTTATCCCCCAAACAAAACATATAACCTAACACAAACTTGCTTGAGGTTTCAAACCACATAAAACAACACTAAAACGATGAATTAAACCAAAAATCAATGGAATTCCTCAAAACTTCTTTGAACATTAAATTTTTGCATTTACGGTCAGAATCACATCTAATGAAGTCCGTTTCTTACCAAACTTCACAGATATGGCAAAAATATTATGTCGAACCTGTACCGGGCTTCGGAACCATAATATGGGCCTGATACCACAGGTTTTACATATAATTTCATTTTCAAAAACCTCTTTTATTTTCAGAAAACAATTTCTTTTAAAAATTCATTTCTCGGACTTGGGACCTCGGAATTAGATTCCGGGCATACGTCCAAGTCCCATAATTTCCTACGGACCCTTCAAGACCGTCAAATCACGGGTCCGGGTCCGTTTACCAAAAATGTTGACCGAAGTCAACACCATTCAAATTTCTAATACAAAATTATCATTTTTGTCAGTTTTTCACATAAAAGCTTCCCGGCTACGCGCCCGGGCTGCGCACACAATCGATGTGAGATGGAAGGAGGTTTTCATGACCTCAGAACACAGAATTAGCTAAAAAAACTACGGGATCACCTTTTGGGTCATCACAATCTCCCCCTCTTAAACAAACGTTCGTCCTCGAACGTGCCAAGATTTACCTTGAACTCATCCTATCACTGATTGTATACTTCTAACACATACCCGCGGGTGATCCCACGTCACCCAAAGCCACCTAAGCCTGACGTAAGAATCACAACTGCAATATAGTTGTCACATGACCACCGATAAGACGCATAACTCACTTTCTCACCTTCTACTCATTTTTCAAAAGACCCAATTCTAAATCCATATCCGGCATTAGCCTCAACCAGCTGCATCAACTCAGGTCTACACCCATAAGGCACAACCACACAACATAGCACATCACACATAGGCTCAAATAGCACTTTTGATCATAATAACTGCCCGAAATAAACTCAACATTGGCAATTAGCCCCACATATGGAAGAACTCATTTTCCAAACCCCATAACATTGATAATGATGCAATGAACACGAAAACTTCATTATTAAACACCCGAATCACCAAGCCGCAACTAACACCACCGGGCACACATCTCGCAAACTAAACTAAGGAAAACACATAACGAAATGGTTGAATATGAAAATAGAAACATATAAAGGAACTATCAAACAAGCCCATAGGCATAACTCTCTATCAATACTGACTCACCAAAAGCAATATAACAAGGAAGAAGGAAAGCATATGGACAAATCACAAGGATTCCATCCTGATAAAATTCCACCGCGGTACTCAGCCCGGTCCAAACATATCGAATAATTAATATCACGAAGACCTCGCCCTCAAATCTGAATCACATACCAAAAATATATCATACAATTGAAAGTCCTCCACTAATTCATCTCAGCTGATAAAATCATAACGCTAGCTGATCTCACATCTCGGTGGAGTATCAAATCACTCGTAAATAAAATACTTAGGAAAATCACATAACGCTTACCACGAAGAACAGCAAGGGCTGACTTCCAGTTTCACCACTATAAAGAATGAAATAAACAACGATAGACACGGGCTACTACTCATAGAATCTCCCAATAGGAGCAAACACAAAATAGAGCGCAAAAAACGGAACTCACTCATAAATGAAACAACAAATATGGGGGACTCGTCCTGACCAATAGAACTATAATGAAATACTATTGGTGTCCCTCTGTAACACATCAAAACATACATGTGTGGTAGTACCTGGCACAACGGCCTCCATCCTACTATATGAAACACATCAACGGGTCGGCCTCCCCCTCTTGGGCGCCCTCTATTCACCTGAATACCCTGCTATAATACACTTACCTAAATCCTGGAGAAAATCTCTCACCTTGTGGCTAACATCTCCACATTCAAAACAACCTCTCTACCGACGTGGTTGTGGGGAACATACAATACGAATCCTCTATGACCCATGAGTACCTGAGACCCCCATACGAAGCTGGTAATGCAAACTGAACTGGCTGACCCACAAAAACCTCTACCGTGTCCTTCCTTGCCCCCATAATAAGGACTAGTAAATTCCTTCGGTCTACGAGGCCTCCCTGAACTCTCTCCCTGATCTCGTCTATCCTCTCGCTCCCGGTCCCACATGGTTTCTAAATGGCGAGCGATCCCTACTACCTGCTGAAACAAGGTATCCCACTCTAACCCCCAAGTCCCGCTGAACCGAATATCATATCTGAATCTCTCAATGACTCTATGAACCCATCTCCTAACTGAAGCAACCAAGCGAGGTGTATATCTGGCCAACTCACTGAATTTAACCACATACTCCAATAGTGACATAGCTCCCTGACGCAACTACTCAAACTCCGCGCGCCGTACATTCCAAGGAACTGAGGTGTAACCTCCCTAAAAACATCTCTGAAAACTAAATCCATGCTAGTGAAGCTAACTCAGCCAGGTTACCCCAACTCATATGTTGCCACCACTGATCAACCCATTACTCTAAACCTGAGACGTGACAAAAACAATCTCGCTCATCTCCACAACACCCAAAATCTGAAGAATGTAGTAACATTCACCCAGGAAACCCGGGGCATCATCTGCCGCCAATCCACTGAAAGATAGAAGGGTGGTACTTCCTGTACCTCTCAAGTCCAAGGTATTCTTCCTCCGATGCTACTGCCCTAACCATGGGCTGAACTGAAACCACATGTCATGCTGCCATGACACTGGAACCTGACAAATATGATCTCACTACTCTGGAGTGTAGACGGTGGGAGTCTGAACTCCTCCCATGATCCGTGAAGCATATGGTGCACTAGAATCAACCCTGCCTGAGTATGAGTGCCAATCATACTCAAAACTATGCCCAGGCCTCCTGAAGTCCGGGGGAGAAACAGGCACCCCCAGTGCCTGTCCCCCACATGGAACTATTGTGGCTTATCAACGGCTGCTCTGACAGGCATTTTAACTGCGGCACGTGCTCCTCGTCAGCCTTTGTCTCTGACCCTTGCGAAGTTTACTTCGGGGTAACATCATCAAGAATCGCAGCTCGTGCCCTCACCATCGGTGAGAGAATGGGACGATAATTTAAAACTTCAAGATCAATGAACTCGCAAGATGGGAATGAAATAAGTGAAATTGTACTAATAGTTCCGTAGCCTCTCGAAGATAAGTACAGACGTCTCCATACCGATCCGCAAGACTCTACTAAACTCGCTTATGACTCGTAGCACCTATGACCCTAGAGCTCTGATAGCAACTTGTCATGACCCAAATTTCCCTATGTTGAGTATCGTGATGGCATCTAGTCTTAGAGACTAGGTAAGCCTACATTTAACCACAATAACAATAATAAAAAAACTTTAACAATCTAGATAATAGAAATCTTGAATGAGTCTACCCCAAAACCCGGTAAATACAAGTCATAAGCTCTACGAAATCTTTCTACAAAATCTAAACACAACTGTCTAGGAATAAGTAAGTACAGTTGAAATAAACAGGAAGGTTACTCCGAAGCCTGCGAACGCAGCAGCAGGTTTACCTTAAGTCTCCTTATCAACGATCCGCGCAGCTAATAACAACAATTACCTAGATCTGCACACAAGAATGCGCAGAAGTGTTGTATGAGCACACCACAGCGGTGCCCAGTAAGTATCAAGACTAACCTTGGTGAAGTAGTGATGAGGACTAGTCAAGACACCACTGGTATAATAAGTAAAAGATATAAATGTACAAATGACCGAAACATAATATCTATCTGAAGAGTTTTTGACATAATTAACGGTACGATCGAATAATACGGAAGAAAATTCAATAATTACGATCAACGGACAGCATAATAGAAATATGCAAAGAGAATGGAAAGAATGCAAGCCATATGTCGGAAATCACAACCCAATAAAACTCTAGCAACTCAGCATTGCATCAATTTATTCACATCAGGCCTTAGCCAATAAACTCAATAAAGCTGGTCAAACCTTCGACTGAAACCCTTAAATCGTGAGTTTATATCGAAATCTTTAAAGATATAATCATTTTGGGAATAGAGAAAAATTTCTTCTTTGAAACATACTTTCTCTGAATGTATATTTATATATTTTTATAAAGAGAGATCTTTAAAACATAGTCCCTTCAAAATACGTGGTGTTCAAATATACTTTCCCAAATACTGCTATTTCAAATATCATTTTTCTGCAAGACAAATACTTTTCAAATATACTTTCGAAATAGAAGTCCTTCAGACAAAACTTTTTCTGGAGATAATTGCTTTTCAACTATACTTTTCAACACACACACATATATATATATATGTATCTTTCAATTCAAATTTCCTCAATGATAAAACCATAGGAACTCAGTCTGTAACTAAGAATTTGTCGTGCAATGCAATACAGAGGGAAAGCTCCCTGAATACGTCTGTAGTTCCAATTTAAATATGCAATGCAGTATAGGGGAAGCTCCCGGAATCTCGTCTGTAGTCCTAATTTAAATATGCGATACAGTACAGGGGGAAATCTCCCGGAATCTCATCTGTAGTCCCAATTTAAATATGCAATGCAGAACAGGGGGAAAGCTCTAGGAAACTCGTCCGTAGTCCCAATTTAAATATGCAATGCAATACAGGAGGAAAGCTCCCAGAAACTCGTCCGTAGTCCCAATTTAAATATGCAATGCAGCCACTGAGGAAAATAACTAGAATGCGACAGAAGCAACATGCATTTCCACAACAGACGCAAAAGCAAACAAGACCGAATGCAAAGGGTGATGAGCAAATCAATACAAAGACTTAAATCACAAAAATGGTAAAAACTCACTCATAAAAAGTATCCACTTAAAGCAATGCCAAGCACAAAGAGAACAACATAACAAGGGGAAAACAAGGCAAATATAGCAACGATTCTATATATTCAAGTCCACAACCAAGAAACCAAATCATCGCGGCAAGGGAATCAGTTATAACCAATCTCACTTAGACAATTAGCTTCACTGAATAAACTCATCTTGAACAATTGTTCATTAAATAGCCAACATCAAAGAAATATCAACAACATGGTCCTGTCATCAATTAAACCTAAGTAGTACTTAAGGGAAAGTCATTTAAATCACAATGTACGACTCACGTGCATGCTTGACACTAAAAAAACGCATAGGGCGAGATGATACTAGTTTTAGTCACATAGGTAGTGTATGAAGAAAGATATAGTATAAAGGTAGGAAAGGTAAAGTCTTCATTTAAGTCAATTAAGATCAAATAAGAAACAAGGAATGCTAGGCAAGTACCTTCTAATTTGAGCAGGAATAGATGAAACTAGAAATCAGGAATTCAGATATAACAATTCCAATTCATACACGGGGAAACATAAGGACTTAAAAATTATAAAAGGCAATCTATTTGCAAATAATTCCGAGTACGCACTCGTCACCTCGCGTATGCGGCTACAATCAACATAGAAGACTCAATCCTAAGGGGTAGTTTCCCCCACACAAGGTTAGGCAAGATACTTGATGTGTGGCTAGAATTCATGGTTTAACGCATTATATGACTTACATTCTATGTGCGTTAATGATAAAAATACACTTTGTATGTGCATAATAGAGTCTATTTCATGTGTAGGTGAATTGGAGATGGAAGCCGGGTTAAATGGATGCATAAACGTCGAAAATATGCTCAAGAGTTGAAAAGGAGTACATCGGGCTATAGCCAGGCGTTTGGGCTGTAAAGCCTGGCCTAGCCAGGCATTAGCCACGCGTTTGGGCCCTAACGCCAGGCCTGGCTAGGCGTTTGGCCTGGAACGCCTGGTCCCTAGTCCGGTCCAATCCGAGTTTTGAAGGTTTTAAGTGTTTCCCGGTTTGAATAGAAGTCTCCTACACTTTTAGGGTTTATCCCAAACATATAAATAGACCCAAAAACACAACTTTGGGGGACTTTTTTCCATCAGAGAGAAGAGAAGCATGTGGAATACTACTCAGCAAAGCAAAACATTGATTTTTACATCCTTTATTAATTACTTTGTAGTTTAATTATGCAAGTTATTTTGGAGTTGATTATTAAGAGCATGATTAGCTAATTTCTTTAATCTAGGGTTTTGGTGGAACCCGTTGGGGGATGAACTTAATTGTGATATTAATATAGTTTGGTTGGTTATTAATCTCTATTTGTTCAACTACGTTCTTGTTGAAGTTAATTGAAAGGATCNGGTTGATTAATCTCTATTTGTTCAACTACGTTCTTGTTGAAGTTAATTGAAAGGATCCTCAATTAGTTGTTCCTATTTATTATGTATCTACTTGAGTAGAGTGCATATTTAGGTAGTTGTTTGAATAACATCACTCCCGGAGTATAGACGAAAGTCATAACCGAGGGTTTAGAAGTTGGATTAGAAATAACGATACTTCGGGTGCAATCTAAAGTGAACTGTAATGCAATCTAGCTAGCGTAACTTGAGAGAGTGCGTCTAGTAAAGTATCATAATTACTTGAGAGAGATTTATGGTAGATAGAGTGTTCATGATTGATAGAGACAAATAATCAAACTATAAGAAGTATCCGAGAAGGAAGTTCACCGATGGGGGAAACCATAACCTTTAGACCTTTATTATAATTGTTTATATCATATTGTTAGTTAATAATTAGTTTATTAATTTTGTCAGTAACAATAGTAAAACATCACCAATTGATATTCCAAAGACTTGAGAAAATTGATTAAGTAAAAGTTTCGTATTCTGACGGCTTGATTGATACGTAAATTCCCTGTGGGATCGACTCTGGGCGTAATACCCCGGATTATATTTGCAGCGCCTTATTAGTCTTTCTATAAGACATAGTTCAGCGTGATCATTTTGGCCGTTGCCGGGGAATTGGTGGTGTTATCAATTGAAGTTGGAAGAAATACAAAATTCTGAAATATAGTCAATTTTCGTCAAATTTTCATTTATACATTGAAAGTTTAACGTTTGCTTACTTGGTTGTACAGGTGCATGCCTAGAAACTCATCGAGAACTGGTGAAGTAATTGAAGCCTTATCAGACCCCGAGAAAGTTTTCAAGGCCCTAAACCGGGCCAACCGAAAAAGCAAACAGCAACCATCAATTGAACAACTTGAACTCGACATGGAAGATCCAAACAACAGGAACATCAATGGGGATGATGTGGTAGACCCAGTCTCTCAAATAGGGGTAGAGGCTCCTTTATATGACTGGGAACAACCCACGGCAGAGAATTTGGCCACGGCGATACTAGTCCCTCAAATACAGGTCGAGTCCTTCCATATTACAAATAATATGTTGCACTTGTTGCAGAATAAGGGACTATTCTCAGGGTCATACATCGAAGACCCCCAGCAGCATTTGAAGAACTTCCTGTCAATTTGCAAAACACAGAGGCAGCCAAACGTCACTCAAGAGGCAATAAAAATGTTGTTGTTTCCATTCTTAGTGACTGGAGCAGCCCAGACTTGGCTAAACTCACTCCCCATCAAATCCATTACCACATAGAAGGAGATAGTTAAGAAGTTCGTGAACATGTTTCATCCACCCAACAAGACTGCTCAACAAATTGATGAAATCTTAAGCTTCAGACAGAAACCAGTTGAAACATTGCAGGAGACATGGGAACGATTTAAGGGAATGTTGGTTATCTGTCCACACCATGGTATTCCGGAGCAGATGTTGGGGCAGCATTTTTATATGGGTCTGGCTGATAATGTTAAGGCAAATGTTGATGCTTCAGCTGGTGGAGCATTCTTGAGTGAAACGTGGAGAGAAAGTCAGATCTTACTTGATAAAATGGCACAGAATTCAGGATGGACAACCAGGAATGCACCCATTACTCTTGTAGTTCACTCAGTGCCATTCGATCCCTCCAATACTATTACAGAGAACGTGGCCACCTTGATAACACAGATGAGAATACTAACTAAAAAGGTGGAAGAATCAGGGCAAAAGCAGCAGGTACACATCGTAGATACAACCAATGGGGGCTTATGCACATCTTGCATTAGTCAACCTTTTGGTAACCAGTGGAATGCAGAATGTGATCACCCTCCCTATCCAGAAAACATGAATTATGTGTCAAATTATGGAAGCCAGAGACAAGGGGGCAGAGCTGGGGTCAGCAAGTTCAACCGTATAGACCACCTCACCAACAGCAGAACAGTGGAAATATGGGTGTCATGAGACCACAATGTAACGCAACACCATATCAGAGGCCACAAGGTTATAACCATCAGAATCAACAACAAGCATACTACCCTTCTCAGCATCAATAGGGGGGAAGGCAAGAAGATGGGTTTTCCAGGTTAGAAGTTATGATGCAGCAGGTTATTGGGTCAAATGCCAAAATCAGTGAGAGAATAGATGTACATGAAGCACCTAATAAAAATATTGAAGTACAGTTGGGCCAGATATCTATGACAGTGAACAATCGTCCTCGTGGAACTTTACCTGCAGATACTCAGGTAAATCCTACGGACCAAGGCCCAAGGCAGCTGATGGCACTGACTCTCCGCAATGGCAGGGACTTAGACTTGGAACTGTAGAGAGCTCGTGAAAGCAGGCAGGCCGAGACACTGGTACCCATGTCGATTGAACTTGATGAATCAAAAAATATGACCAAGGTAACAGTGCAACCTACTAAAGGAGAACCCAGTGCACAGAGTGAGACTGAAAAAGAAGTGGAGATAGCCCAAGAGCCGGTAGTTGAGGTGGTGGCTGAGAAAGAAAAGTTCCAAATCACTGGGAAAAAGAGACCACCAGCTCCATTCCCTCAGAGGCTGGCCAAATACCAAAAGGATGAATAGTACAAAAAGTTCTTGGACATGCTAAAGAAAATACAGGTAAATATCCCATTGATTGATGTGTTGAAGGAAATTCCTGGCTATGCTAAAATGATGAAGGACTTGATGTCCAGAAAATTTGACTTCCAAGATCTGGCTAATGTCACCGTTACTCAGACTTGTAGTGCGGTGGTGGCGCGTCCTATTGCTTAAAAGTTATCTGACCCAGGGAGTTTTACAATTCTTTGTACCATTGGCAACTTAGCTTTCGGGCCAGCATTAATCTAATGCCGCTGGCCATATATAAAAGACTGGGGATTGGTAGAGCCAGACCAACTTCGATGTTATTTTAGCTAGCTGGCAAGACGGTAAAGAGACCGTCAGGCATTTTGGACGATGTATTGGTGCAACTGGGGAAGTTTGTGTTCCCTGCTGATTTTGTGATACTAGATTGTAAGGTGGATGAGTAAATTCCCATAATCTTGGGAAGGCCATTATTGGCCACAGGAAGAGCCCTTATCGATTGTGAGACTGGTGAACTGAATATAAGGCTCAATGATGAAGAAATCATGTTCAACATGCAGAAGTCTATGAGGCGACCAAGTGAGTTCGCCAACTGCTCTCTTATTGATGCTATGAACGTGATCCCAGAAAAAGATGATGCATCCCTGACTATGAGGGACCCTTTAACTGAATGTTTGAAGATTCTAGATGATATGAACGGTGAAGAACTGGCAGACTGGGTGTTAGCACTTGAAGGAAAAGGGGTGTGGCCAAGGGCTCTCGAGTTTGAGTCATTACACTTAGAGAAAAGAGAGAACCCGCCGGCCAGGTCATCTGTTGAAGAACCACCCAGGTTGGAACTGAAATCAGAGGATGTCGATGTGGTAAAAGATACTAGAGTTAACCAACGACATTGATGATACATATTTTGTTGAATCTAGTGTCATTAGTGTTGAGGATGTTGGTAGACACTCCAACCATTTTTTCACATTGTGTTTGGATGATGATATGAAAATAGAGTCATCCGAACCACCTGAGGAGCCAAGGAATAAAGAACAAGATGCCTACATTCTGGAATTCTTCTTGCCAGAAAGTCGGGAGTACACATCTCATAGAAAGGCCAAAAAGCGCAGATTACTACATTGTTTTATTGGGCCAGGCAGATTCATTCCACCACCCCAGGAGCATTATCATAGAGCAGAATCAAAACTTGGGTTCAATTCATAAGTTCAAAGTGGAGGCATATAGTGATTCAAGCATTTGTTCGAAGGAGCATGGACAACAAAACTAATAGAAAGGATGTCGACGCTACTTGAGCAGGGAGTTTCTTGAACCTTACTTTTATTTCTTGTTTTGTCTATATGTGTTGCACTGAGGACGTTGCATGATTTAAGTGTGGGGTGTTGTAAATATTTGTTGTGGTTTGTTGTGTTTAGTGTGCTTCCTTGTTAGTAGTTTTAGCTTTTCTTGTTAGTAAGTTTTTTTTAAAGTTTTGTAGCTTTTTATGTAGTCTTTTTATTTTAGGTAGAACAAAAAAATATTAAAAATATGTGGACTCTTCCCGACGATGGATCTCCTAGACAGTTCTCTTGAGGGAAGTAAGTCTAGAGAAAATACGAAAAAGATTTTTTTTAGGTAGTGTAGTAATTCCCCCTTGGTTTTTCTTTGGATCGTGGTTCTTTTCCAAGGGTTTTTAATTGAACCGGGTGTAGGTAGTTTTTAATTTTTAGGAGTAGGAACCACATGGTTGAGAAATTAATCGCAGCAATATCTCGGAACTTTGTGATGCCTTGAGAATAGTCAGTACTTTGGTTGTGACGCTTAGGCACAATTTTTTTTTACTCCAGGATAAATACCTTAAATCGTGGATTCTTAAATTTTCTTAACTGCTTTGACTGGAGTGTTGGATAGATGTCTTGAGTGAGTTATGTGTCATGTGTGTGTGAGGTTTGTATGTTATTCTGTGCATTGCATTTGATGTCTAGAACTTGCCTCGTGTGTGTGCGAAGCGAAATAGCAGTATTGTTTAGTCTAGGAAGTGATATAGGTGTTTCTTTGTAAGCCAGATATATAAAATTTTACCCACCTAATTGTTATGTATCGTAGTTAACCCCGTTGAGCCTATAATCTTGTTTCTTTGGAAACCACATTACAAGCCATACCCCTTTGTTTGAATCGATCATATATTTGAACCTTATCACCTCTCATAAGCACTGGAAATAGGATGAAATATGGAAAAATTAAAGTGTGGTGTGGTAGGTTGGTTTTTTGAGAGGAATAATTGAAATAAGGAGAAAGGTGCACTGTTTTGAAAAGTAAGAGTTACTTGGAAAAAAAAAAGAGAAAAAGAAGAAAAAAATAAAAAATAAAAATATAGAGAATAAATAGTTGTATTATTGTGAAAGAAAAATATATATGTGGTAATTCTTGATGTAATTGTGCTTAAAGAAGTATGGGGTAATAACATTAATGTGAAGGTGGAGTTTGGCTTNCCGCAGCCTACATTACAACCGAATAAAGTCCTACTTGATCCTAGACTGAATGAGCTCGATTAGTAGACGAGTACACTACGAGCAAGCCTATGGTGCATCTTTTGTGGCATATGAATATTATTTCTGAGAATGAGTGAATTATTTCTCTCTTGAGTTCCTAAGTATTCTTAAATTTTATTGTGTGTGGAACTAACTCTTTGATTAGGTGAGGGCACATGATTCATGAAGGAAAGGTAATGTTGTTGACCTCTATGTTAGAGTAGTGAGTGGATTGTCAATAAAGCATGGTATATGTGAGTCGACTATTGAGGCTAGGAAGTCACACCTTTGTGCTTAAACTATTTTAAAAATTCTTGGTATAACGTATTAAGGGATTTGCTTAATAAGATGTGTACATGAGTGTAGTTTGATTGCTCGAGGACGAGCAAATGTTTAAGTGTGGGGTGTTGATGTGTGGCTAGAGTTCATGGTTTAACGCATTATATGCCTTACATTTTGTGTGCGTTAATGATAAAAATACACTTTGTATGTGCATAATGGAGTCTATTTCATGTGTAGGTGAATTGGAGATGGAAGCCGAGTTAAATGGATGCATAAACGTAGAAAATACACTCAAGAGTCGAAAAGGAGTGCACTGGGCTATAGCCAGGCATTTGGGTTGTAAAGCCTGGCCTAGCCAGGCGTTAGCCACGCGTTTGGGCCCTAACGCCAGGCCTGGCCAGGCGTTTAGCCTGTAACGCCTGGTCTCTGGTCCGGTCCAATCCGAGTTTTGAAGGTTTTAAGTGTTTCTCGATTTGAATAGAAGTTTCCTACACGTTTAGGGTTTATCCAAAACATATAAATAGACCCAAAAACACAACTTTGGGGGACTTTTTGCCATTAGAGAGAAGAGAAGCATGTTGAATACTACTCAGCAAAGCAAAACATTGATTTTTACATCCTTTATTCATTACTTTGTAGTTTAATTATGCAAGTTATTTTGGAGTTGATTATTATGAGCATGATTAGCTAATTTCTTTAATCTAAGATTTTGGTGAAACCCGTTGGGGGATGAACTTATTGTGATATTAATATAGTTTGGTTGGTTGTTAATCTCTATTTGTTCAACTACGTTTTTGGTGTAGTTAATTGAAAGGATCATCAATTAGATGTTCCTATTTATTATGTATCTACTTGAGAGAGAGTGCATATTTAGGTAGT